>JSYW01000176.1:0-24199 GCA_000787475.1 Lentinus polychrous | reverse complement strand
AAGCTTGGAATCGTATCTCTTTCTTTCATTCATGAAATTTCTGGGACTGCCATCATATATTCAAACGGCTGTAAGTACTAAGTAGTTGGCAGAATGATACAATTCCAGCATTGCCGAGCTGCAAGTTTTTGCTGCCCTGTCTGCAAACTTGACGTTATAGCAGCTTCTACTGGTGATGGACCGCGTAACTTACACCATAATCTTTCATGAGGGACCCATGTGAATATTTTTCACCGTAGGTTGGAGCTGGTTGAAGCTGAAGCTGAAGCTCTTCGTATCTTCGCGGTATGATCGAACCGATGAGGTTCAAGTTAGGTTGAGAGTAGCTGAAGCGCCCATGCCATGAGGCTACTGCACGAGACTCAGGCTACTGGTCCGCAATTCTTCAACTTGATAACCACGCCAATGAGCGACTGGGTCATCTCTGCAGACGTAATAAGACAATAATATTGAACACAGCGATGAAGACGATTGTTATCTAACTAAGACTGCTCCGAGCCTGAGTTTGATGCGGATTGTACGCTCTCCCGTTTGCCAGATTCAAACGACATCGAACTCTGCCGTTTGCCCGACCCAAGTGACGTGAGGCTACGTCGTTTCTGGGAGATATTGTAGGTTTGCTTTACCAATTGATTAACGTACGCCTCATACCCACCGGCCTTCGCCTCTTCGAGTCCACCTGCCCATTCCCTCTTCTTCTCAATAGCCGGGATTTCGGCTTCGGTGCCCACTTGGCGTTCTTCAATGAACCCAAACTTGATAGCATCCACCAACTCGTCTATGATGGGGTCTCGCTTGAACAGCACATCGCTCGAACCATCCAACATGGAGTACAGCACGGAGTTGTTGACCATTCCTCCACCCTGGAAGTATTCGCTGTACTTTCTGCTGCACTCATGGAGCTGACCTATGGGAATGAAGCGCACTCCGAGCGGGGTATACACAACGTAACTTCGAAACAATCAGATATAATCGCACATGTTTGAAGGTTATGCATACGTACACTCCTAGAATGACATGTCTGTCGTTTCCCTTTGCTAGTTGTTCAGAAATGACATGGCCTCTGAGATCTTCCCATTGTCGATGTTTCTTGGTCCTCCCTAATCATACCGTGGGGTTTCGAACTCGTTAGATGTTCGTAGTTCTATGTGTTGCACACTGACCCCTGCAACCATGATACACGGTAAGTCTGTTCTAAAGCCGAGGCGAGAAACGAACTCACTTATAAAGAAAATCCACATACTGCGTATATTGTTTGGGATAATACTTGGCGCATTTGGCTGCAATGAATGTATATCCAGCCAGCCAGCTGATGCAGCTTCTGCCGTTCGTACCTTGGAAATACACAGAATACCGAACCCCGTCCGCAACATAATCCCAGTAGAAATCATGCCCCTGCGTATACTCCAAGCCACCCGAAAGATTCTAGCAGGAAGCGGCGAATCAATACAAATGACTACTGAACGAGTAGGCTAAAATCACCATTTTGAATAATATACTCTTCCCGTAGCAGATGGCCATGACAAGGATGAACCGATTTGACAACCCCAATTCAGAGGGTACCGCATCGCCATCCTTCTCGTTCGTTAAATAGCCAAACCGAGTGTGGACCTTCTCGAAAGCCTGGTAGAACGAGGAAACTTCATCGCATGCCCTCTGAATGGCATCTTGTAGTCTTCTTTGTTGGGGGTTCGGTACGGTGAGGTAGAAACGGATATCGTATGGGGAGTTCATTGTACGACAATGTTCGGTGCGACCGTAAAGTGGAGATGCCGCTGCTCTAAGTTCCAAGTTATAGCTGTTTAGCATCGGGAGTTCGTCACCGCCGAAAGCTCAAGGGCAAAGACCGCACCTGATCATTAAGGAACATCGCTAGTACCGCGACAGAGGGAATGGTATGAGGTCCAGGCACAGCCGCAGACGTCAATTCATAGACCAGAACGCAGACAGATTGTTCCTTGCACATAAGTGAGACAGCAGAGACCCCGATTGCGATTTGAATGACAGTTCGCATCTGTACCGATCTATATTGCCCGTAGCACATTCGACCACGACACAAGCTTTGACTAGTAAGACAACCTTCGCTCCGCCTCGACAGACGTGCCTATTTGGTCGAAGTTGATCGTGCCACTACGAAGAGCATTGACGAGCACCTCCATTGTCGGGTCGTTCTGGAAGAGCACTCGAGTCGTGCAATCCATGTCGTAACCCAACACCACCGTGGAATGAAGGAACTCGTTATTCAATATGCTTGGTTCATTGGCATATTCGGCATATCTCATACTGGCCTTGTGTATCCTACCAATGGGGACGAAGTCGACACCTCGCGGGCCATATACGACGTATCTGCATAATTCAACGGGCCGTTAGAGGAGGTCAGTTCAATTATGCGCTGTACTCACATGCCGAGGGTAACACTCTTCTTGGTGTGTTGCTTCAGGGACTCCATTAGAACATGATCCCGTAAACATCTCCATTGGTCGCTGCCGTTCGCACCTGAGGCCATGATCTGTTGGTATGAGATGGTCATGAAAATACAAACAATGACGCACTTCTAGACACAACATTCATTGACGGAGCAAGCAAGCGAAACGAGAACGACTTACTGGTACAAGAAGTCCGCATACTGAGTTTGATTCCTCAAGTTATATTTCACACATTTCGCTAATATAACGTGAGCAAGAGTCGTTGCACTGCTATCCATTGACGCAGAGAACCAAGTACCTTGAAAGTACACCGTATACTTGACGCCATCAACAAGACATTCCCAATGAAAGTCGTATCCAGCTTTCGATTCAACTTTCAGACCGGCAAACTCCTACAGAAAAGCGATGAGAAATCGTCAGAAATACAAATCATATAGAATCGTTACCAGTCTCAACATGTCCGAGGCTTCGCTGCATGCGTGCCCCAAAGATGTTATGAAGAGGTCTGTTAAACCGAGTTCAGAAGGAACCATGATTTCCTCGGAATCAGTCTGGCGGCTGAGATATCCCAAGTCCGTTTGGATCCTTTCGAATGCGTCGAAGAATTGCTGCACCTCGTCGCAAGCGGCCTTGATGGCACTCTGGAACACAGATTGTTGAAGCTCGTCGTTGTGCTCCAGGAAACCGCTAAACGTCGACATCGTATTCATGCTGAGTAGAACACTGAGACAGCGTACGAAGATGTAAGGGTAAAGTCAACCGCGAAGAGGAGAATACGGACTTATTTAAACTATCTGAGCAGCTCGGAGAGTGTCCTTGACCGGTCCTGAAATTGAGGGGAGACAGAACTTGAGCCAGGGCGATCTGTCAGTGTCACTCGTCAATGAACTTGGCGGCACAAATGAGGCACGATCGTATGTGCTCTCCTCGACGCTCGTAGTCTTAGTGCAAACGTAATATACTACTTCGTTCTAAATTCTATGTTGGTAGTTAAGCTTAAGTACATGCAACATGTCTCGACTCTCGGAGAACAAGCTACGCACCACGCTATGAGATATGAATATTGTTCGGCACAATCCAGGAGGACTCACAACACGCAACGAGGCAATTGTTTTGAACATATGTATTGCAAAATGAGTGATACCTACTGCTAGATGTGGGGGGTACGTGCTAGATGGGGGTGGATTAGTCATAAAAACGTGATGAAAACAAACAAATCTATGGGAGACAGTTGTGGGGAGAACAGTGTGCATGCGTGATCACAGATGCAACGAGACCAATAGTCTAGGGAGACAGAGATTTGTGGCAGAGAAAGAAAAACAGTGACAACAATCCAACTACAGATACAAGGTCCAGGGTAACGGTGGACGGTGGGGCGAAGGGAACCGAGCAAGGGTAGTGGCTTAGAAGTCTTCGTCGAGTGTGCTGTAATGTAACAATGAGCAACGACGCGGCGATGACAGCACACATCAAGTACTCACAAGACCTTGGACGTGGCGACTTCCGACTTGGTGTTCTGCGCTGACGCATTGACACCCGCCTTGGAGTAGTCCGAAACACGCTTCTCGAAGAAGTTTGTCTTGCCTTGAAGAGAGATCATGTCCATGAAGTCGAAAGGGTTCGTCACGTTGTACACCTTAGGGTTGCCCAAGGCACACAAGAGACGGTCAGCGACGAACTCGATGTATTGACACATCAACTTCGAGTTCATGCCAATGAGAGCGACGGGAAGGGCATCTACAGAACAATCTGTCAGTAGGATGCACGTCGCCCTAGGTTAAAGCATACATACCTGTGAGGAACTCCTGCTCAATCTCGACGGCCTCAGTGATGATCCTCTTGACAGTGTCAGGGTGAGGACGCCTTCTGAGGTGAGAGAACAGGAGGCACGCGAAGTCAGTATGCATGCCCTCGTCGCGGCTGATCAGTTCATTGGAGAACGTCAAGCCAGGCATGAGACCTCTCTTCTTGAGCCAGAAGATGGACGCAAACGAGCCCGAGAAGAAGATTCCTTCAACCGCAGCAAAGGCAACGAGTCGTTCGGCGAACGCGGACTTCTTGTCTGAGATCCAGCGTAAAGCCCAGTCAGCCTTCTTCTTGATGCAAGGAATCGTTTCGATGGCGTCGAAGAGATGCTCCCGTTGGGTCTGGTCTTTGATGTACGTATCGATGAGGAGGGAATACGTCTCGGAGTGAATGTTCTCCATCATGATTTGGAAGCCATAGAAGCAGCGGGCCTCAGCTGCTTGGACTTCGTTGGAGAACCGTTCAACGAGATTCTCGTTGACAATACCGTCCGAAGCCGCGAAGAAAGCAAGAACATGAGAGATGAAATGGCGCTCGTTGTCGTTCAACCGGTGTTGCCAGTCGTGCATATCTTTCGACAGGTCCATCTCTTCCGCTGTCCAGAATGACGCTTCGGCTTTCTTGTACATTTGCCAGATCTGTGCAGTGAATAATCAGCTTGGTGTAACAGGATGATGGACAGGAAGAGATCGTACCTCATGGTATTGGATAGGGAAGAGAACGAAACGACGCTTGGTCTCAACGAGCAATGGCTCCTCACCTACCACAGAAGCAGTTCAGCACCGCTGAAGAGCCCAGCTGAGCGGAGGACCTACTTTCTGTGCAATGGATGTCACCGACCCATCGCTTACGGAGCTCTTCTTCGGACTCAGTCTCGGGCTCAGAGAATGGGTCAGAGATAGTGTCTGGGGAGGCGGAACGTTTCTTGTCGTCCAGAAGTCGGAGGGGTTCAATCTTGGCACGCTTCGTCGGAGAGGCGAGGGACATGTTCTCTAACGCAGCGGCAGCCTTTCCCCATAGAGTTAGACAGTTCTCTGAGCTGCGGAGATGGATGAGGAACATACCCGCTTGCTCGGCGTCTTGCTCGGGGTAAGAGCGACAGGGGGAACAGTGGTTGGCTCTAGAGAAGTAG
Organism: Lentinus polychrous; assembly: GCA_000787475.1. Lineage (NCBI taxonomy): Eukaryota > Fungi > Basidiomycota > Agaricomycetes > Polyporales > Polyporaceae > Lentinus > Lentinus polychrous. Next base: position 18,835 of record JSYW01000176.1, on the reverse strand, counting down.
CGCGAGGGGAGGTGCTAGTGCCTGAGCAAGACATTGTAGTTGGATGTTATCACAAATAAAGAGAATAAAAAGTGCGAGGTAGAGAGGAGGAGGATGTAGTAGAGAGCAGAGAGGATGGAGAACATAACACGTCGCTGTTGAATTTATGCCATCCCGACGCGCGCGGTTTGTTGTGGCTTGTTGACGCGTACCTTCCATATCAAGAAACCCCGCCACAATCGCGCCTTGCTAAGTAGTCAACTAGTCACGCGCCGACGCGTGATTTCGTATCGCGTCTGATTCTCGCACAACTCATCGCGTTCAATCGCATCTGCCTGTTCTCTATACTTGCCCTGTCTGAATCTCTAAGGCCTGTACCAAGCTTGATGAAGTCCTAACCGAACCAAACGAATTGAATTGAATTCGCAGCACGAAAAGTTGCCACATCACTCCGTGCGACTGTACTAACTCCGTCATATTTAAGTAATTCATCGCATCTGAGCTCTCCCAACTACATCCTTCCTTGACATCAGGATGTCAGCCATTCGTGACAATGCCTACAAGGAGCGGTGCAGCTATTGTTACAACCAGTTTGATAGAGAGAAACTGAAGAGGTGTAGCCGATGCAGGTATGTAGTCCTTTCGCGCTGTTGATTTGCTCTCGCTCATTTGATTGTGAATCTACATCTGCTAAGGATGGTCAAGTACTGCTCCCGAGACTGTCAGAAGGCCGCATGGCCTACCCATAAACGCGTCTGTTCGACCCAGTTCCTGGAGACGTTGGCCGAAGACAAAACAGCAGCTAAGGTCAACCGTGACATATCCACATGGCTTGGTTTCTGGAGAAACTCTATCATAAACTGGTCTCTTATTGCGATGGACTTGGGCAACAGTCCCAGAGACAAACTCGCTACACACTGGTGCGTGTTAGCCAGCGAGATATGCCCGATGATTTGCGATGCTGATTGGCGGATCGGCAGTGTATTCATCGAGGTAGATCACAGAGAGAATCCACCTACGAAAGCCCAGATATTCAAAGTACGTCGTCGCAACCATTGCACAATACATACATGCTCTAACAGAAAGTGCGTCCTAGTTGATAGATGCCCGAGTGATGTCTCGGGAGGAGTTCGCACAGTACATGCGCGATACCGAGGCAGACGAAGAAGATGTTCAAGACTGGCTAAAAGATCAGCGAGGGCCGGAGACGGTGAATGTTTGCATTTGCCACGTTTATGGTACAGTACGATTCCTGTGGTTCGGCGTTCGTGCTCTCCACAGATTGCGGGATGATCCTGCGCGGTCTAGATATCTCGCCGCAGGTTGGAAAGCTGCTATGGCGCATTCCTTGGAGACTGGCAAGGACGCCATTGGGGAGCGAGGTCTGATGGATTTGGTTCGATGAATCAATGTCTGCGCGTTCCTGTTGGGCCTGGCATTTCCGAGTCGTCAGTTCTACCGTACATGCCCATGGTTAAGTATCCCCTTATTGATACAACTTCTTGACATGTTGACCATGGCTTTGGATAATGCACGAGAGACCATTGGCGTAAGGATCACTGTAAGCTGTCCTGTGGCAACTACCAAAGATAGTGATGACTCAGTGCGTCGTAAGTTGATCACCACTGCCAGGAACCAACTCTGAACTTCGAAGGGGGAGCCACACAAGGCAGGCTCCCAGAGATGAGACACAACATAAGTACCCCTTCCTCTTTGACCTTTCGCATGACTCGCATATAGGACCACCACGTATTCCATGACCCACATACATCCGTGGCGAGGGCGGACGTTCGTGCTGAAGTGTCTACCTGATACAGTGTACAGCAAGCTAGTAAAGGCCAGACATGTACGCCCCCGGACCAAGGAATTTGGTGAGTTCTTTATCTATCAAACCCGTCGAATCCGACCCGTTCAACCTCCGATGCTTCTGCAAGAACAAGAAGCTCGTCACCACACCGTTCATATTCTGTTGTGCCTGCGAATCAAGCAGCAACTGAGCTTGGGTCCAAATCGGAGGGAGGGACTTGTCCTCCGGGTTGAGCATACGGCGGGCAGCTATGAAGCGAGCTATTGGAACGGTAGAGTCTGTGCGAGTGGTGTAGAGCTGAAATCGTTACAATGAGAATTGACTTCATATTTGTCTCCAATGCAAACCATTCATCTGAAGAGACGTACCTCGAGACCAGGACCGTTTTCTTTCCATTTGAAGGATTTGCCATCCTCGTCGGTGAAGGTGACAGAACTACGTCATAATCAGTTTCCTACTCGCCGCAACTTGGCACATGTTAACCTAAACTTACCTATTGAAAGGGATCAAGCTCTTCTTCAACCAGTCCCAAAGTGAAACAGTCTTCCTCGCTCCAATGGTCACCCTATCCGCGAGCGTATCCCTCCATTCCAGCGACGCGACCACATCGTTGTTCATATCGCGGACTTGAGTGATCGTAGCCTTCTCGGTATGCTCCGTAATGACGGTGTAATACACAATCCCATCGTCCGTGGCAAGGGTACAATTTACGGGGTTGTTGGTGGATATTGTAAGAGTGAGCACATCGGGGTTGTTGGCGAGATCGGTGGTCATGGCTTCCGTCGGTGATTTCTTCGTTGGGGATCGGATGTACAAGGCAGTTGTATGCGGGGGGATATACTCGCAACTTAGGCCTTAGGTTTGGCCGTAGTTGAGGGCTGATAGACGTCTTTATATAAGGACAGGCGGTTCATGGCTTCGAATCGAATAGGTCGGAACAGTAGAAGACTGCGCATTTCCATCAATGCATTGCTCGTTGGTTCAGGCAGGTGATTAGCGACGTCGACAATGATTCGGTGAATCTACACACAAGTCTACGCACCTCGTCTCTCTGCTCAGTTCGGCGCGTCCTTCGACAGTTCCGCAGTAAGGAGCGACGTATTTTACGCGCTCTGGCACTGCACAGGCTAACTCACTGTATATGCGAGCGCGGCGATGGGTAAGGTCGCATAACAGCGTTCACACTTCTCACAGAAGGCGATGAAGCCATCGGAGGCAGTTGTACAAGGTGGGTCACAAGACGCTTCTTCCCGTCCTGAGTTTAGGATCGCGCATCACTGCGTTGTAGCATGAAGAGGATCGTGCGGTCCATGTCCCTTTATGCGCATGGAGTATCATATGTGCGTTCAAAATGGGTATACTGTCACATGCAGGCCTACACACCGATGTGTTTCACGTCTGGCTTGTTCTATGCTGACCGGAGGTCGATGATCTGCCACCATCACCATCATATCAGCGATCCATTTTATGGCCGTAAGGCGATACTAAACATCGGCACCAGCCTCAGCACTTGTTGCAGGCCAACGAGATGAGAAACTCACCAAATTCACTGTGCGCCCAAATCTCACTATCGTCGAACTCTTCCAGATTCCGCGGAATTTCCAGAGCATCCATTTCATCGGAATCAGGTTTCGTTGTAATAGTGGTGATGTCGCCGTGAGCATCTCTCTCAAACAACCAATGTCCAACCAGTCGACTCGGAACAGTAGTATCTACCCCGAGAGCAACCATTGCATCAATTGCAAGATACGAGAGTGAGTGTGCGGACTCGGCCAATTTGCGGACTAAGCCTAGAGATAGGTGTGCAGAAGGCAAAGGCGTCTCCATCGCTTGCGCCTTGTGAAATACATAGATCATGAGCCAGGTCAACGAAGTTGATCGAACAAGCTTGGTGAGAGCTTCCTAGAAAATCAGGATATGTCAGTTCAAGTTCTGTCCTGAAGTAGTCATGATACTGGTCACGTACGAGGAACTCGGTTACGCTCGCTAACCCATGAAGCGTGAGCTCCACCTCCAATTTTCTGAGCGAACTTGTTGGAGGAGCGAGATAAGGTAGGAAACTCAAGCTGGAGAAAGGTTCAGTGAACTCGATGAAAGCAGAGGATACGCTGCAATGTTGGAGAATGTCGCCCCACATCGCCAACATTAGAGGTGTACCCGGACCGTCATAATTGACGTACTCGCACACGCGGATGAATCGAACGGGGCACGTCAAAGCAAGAGCATACAAGCCTGCAATGCAACCGCGGACTGCGTCAAGATGATTCCACTCCCGATCTCGCTGGGCTATCACGTTGTGTCGATGTGTAAGATGAAACCTGGGGAGTAGTTGCTGTACTGCGCTCCAATCTTCGGCACAGTATTGCCCAAGCTCGAGATACTCTAGGTTAGGGAACATCTGGACCAGCCGTTCAACGTTGTAGTCTTCAACCTCGGCAAGCTGCTCCACGGCGAAGGTTAGAACCCGGGGGAATTCAACGATATGATGGTTGTCAAAGGAAGGAAGTCCAATGATCAGTAGCTGGAGTGAAGAGGCCTGGTCCCTGAATGATTCAACAGGAATACGGGTGTCCTCAGTGAGCTCTTCGTCGTCGACATCCTGGGTCGAGACATTGATCGCCCTCAAGGCGGTGGATAGGCTGCTGATCAATCGGGTAGTATCGCGACGATAGGAATCGCGTGAGGGAGTATGTATATCTACTCGACGGAGAGAATGAAGGGGTTCCAAAGCCTGGGGGAGTGCATCGATGTAATTGAACAACCAGAGCGCTCCATCAAAGAGAGTGAGAGCACGCAGGTTGACGCATTTTACGAGCACCTCTGCCAGACGGTACAGCACGCACGGATCTTGAACATGCTCGGGATGTTTCAGGTCTTGGGTCCTGATGCACAGATGTTTCAAGTGTCGACATCGGGAACCAGAGTCGTATTCGAAGAAGACGCAGAGGGAAGACAGGATGGCAAGACCGCTATCAGGAAGGTTCACTGTAATATCTATGTCCCTCGCAAGACGAGAGATGTTGCATGAGTACAGGGAACGACACGTCTGCATTGTATGCACCATATCCGAGCGCTCGAGGAAGTGCATGATATAGAGGAAGATGTCCAGATTCAAACTCGGCGAGGTAGGATTGTGTGGGTGCCACTTTGCAGGGCTGTGAAGTGAGCTATTTGAATTTCGTCTAGATATCCGACAAATGCTTCAAAAGGTGCCGAGCGGAACGATATTCGGAATAAATCTGGACGCACCTCCTCTTCTCCATCGCGGTTTGTCAGTAGAGCCACGACTCGGAGGTCTGTGCCTGTTTCCTCCGGAGCTATGTGTACTGGGAACAGTAACGTTGGCACAGAATCGCCAGCTCGGAGAGGTGAATAGAACCTCACCCTAGTAATAATCTGAGTACCACTAGTGTATCTCTAGTGAGGTCGATATCGGATGTAGGGCTACTTCAACTTGGGCTAAAATTGAAATAAGAAACTATTGCTGGGCTTAGCTAGCTTAGCTCGTCACCGCGACGCGTCACTTGGCTCATACACAGTTATACTCACGGTTATGTATGCGAAGCTTGTGGAGGTTGTGTAAGTAGGTACCACTGGCAGGCCGGTTGTCGTGTGTCTATTGACGCGTCACTTCCTATTAAGTTTAGGGAAATTGCTGGACTGCAATCGGAAATACTAATTGCCATATTTTCTTGTTAGTTCGCTGATGTAGAGATACTTCAGATATTGGCATCGAGAGAGAAGGAATCGTTCCGAAGGAATCGCAGAATGATGCCAATATCTTGCGACTCTTGCCTGTGAACATGTTGAGTTTGAGTTCGACGTCTTTCGCGAGGCGAGGGATACTACATAATTGCCTGGCATGGACTCACTGCTTCAAGTCACTCCTCTCGCTGTCGCTGTCATGACCATCGCAACCTCACGACCACCTCCTGTATGCTAGGCGACAGACAAACTATAGCTACATAGATATGCCAGCCTAGTCACGAATATTGAGAATGCGCGACTCCAGATCAGCTTCCGAAGTTCGACTTGTTGATGAGATACAGTGCACTCGGTGGGTTCGAGTCGATATTCATCCCGCTGACTGGCAGCTTGCCACTCGCTAGCGCTGCGGATCGCACTCAAACCCGTGCCCCCGGCAGTAGAATTGACGCAATTGACCGTAAAGGAGCCGCGATTATGAGCCCACGGCCCGACGTTGGTATCCGCCCCTCCGCACATCCACACAAACGTCCGAGTACCAGACCGGATGCGATGAACGGTGCACATCGCGTAAACATCGCATGACATTCTGTGAATGCGTCATGAGTGTATATCGCTAACAGAGTTGCAGTAGCCTGGACCCGGGGCGACGGAGAACAGACTCTGGATCCATACCAGAAACATCCTCGGCCAATGTTCGTCGGCGATTTGAGGTCACGAATCTGCTAGGTTAGCAAGTGTATGAAGCAATGCAGCCACCGAATACGTTTTCAACGCCCACTAGCTCCACGTACAGTATGCCGAACCCATCCGCTAGACCGCACTTTGCATCGCACCTTCGACTAACCTTCGCTCTAGAAAGCACATGCCCGTTACACTACTGGTCGCTTCAATGGTCGACGCGTTTTTATTCCGCGATTCGGGCAAGCCCATCGTCGCAGGATTCAGAAGATGCAGCAAGGTTCCGCCCATAGCGCGCTGCGCCACATCTTCATTCGTCATGGCTATCATCATTTGACTCCGTCCGTGCCGCAGTTCGCGAAGGTTGGGCTCTACCGTATGCAGTTGTTCGGTTCCAGACCAGTCTCTGGAGTATATAAACCATTGGCTTTTGGCCAGTTTGCTTCGTCGTCGACAAACCTCAAAAATCTACCACAATGCTGACAGCCACGCTGAGCCTTTTGTCCCTCTCCCTTGCCGCCCTTGCCAACCCGGTCCCCAAACATCCTGAGGGTGGGGAGGGTCTCAATGGCACAGCAAACTATGTTGCTATGAGTGACTATGACTTTCAGTCTTTGGTATGCATCCAATAATTGATATAAATACCTCCGAAACATCTCACTAACTGTCGTTTCCAGAATCTCGGTCTGCAGCAGGAGTACCTTGAGTTGTATTTGTTCCACCAAGGAATCGCTGCTTTCTCTGCGCAACAATATGCTGAGGACGGTCTCTCTGCGGCGGACCTCCACTTACTCGAGCATATGGCCAACCAAGAAGTCGGCCACTCTAAACTGATCACAGACATCCTCGGACGTGAGTACAATCGATTCATCCAGTAGGAGACCTTATTCATATGCGCCGTTCATTCAGCCGACAGAGCGGCGAAACCATGCAACTATTCGTTCCCCTTCAACACTATCCAAGAATTCTTTGATCTCTCCAGGAGAGTCACTCGGGTCGGCGAATCGGGCACCTTTGGTTTCCTGCAGCATTTGAACTCTCGTCCCGCCGGTCAACTCGTCAGCCAAGCAATCGCAACCGAGTCTCGGCAGCAACAGATCTTCCGCCAATATCAAGGCTTGTTCCCTCAGCCTGTAAGTCTTACATTCCACTTTATACATTAGAACTCGTTCTTTTGACACCGAAGTAATGTGTAGTTCTGGTTCATTCCCGCCATCACCCAAAGCATGACATGGACGCTCCAAGCACCTTTCCTCGCCTCATGCCCAGAATCAAACCCCCGCGTCGAATGGCAGATTTTCCCCACCCTGAACGTGACGAACGCTGCCAACCCGAATGTTCTCTCCGACGGATCCATCCCGCGCCCGGCGATCTCGACCAACCGTACGACCATTTCGGCCGAAGGTCAACAAATTCAACTTGCTTGGGATTCGCCCGGAAAGAAGGTTGGACCTGATTTGGCGTATACCACTTCGTCTCAGGCTGGAGAGCCCAAGGTAAGTCTATGCCTGCAACTAGTCGTACGTTTTCAGACGGCTAACGTCAAACGTTTTGCTGCACCAGTTCGTCGCTTGGATCTCTCAACTCAACGTGACCTATACTCCTCTGACCAACGTCAGCGGTAATACGGGCGTGACCAGTCAACCCGGGGGCGAGATCTACGGCAACAATACCTTTCCAACGAACAACGGCACTGTGTGAGTGTTATACGCCCCGCCTCGATTGATTGCACAGATGAAGCTCACTCATATCCCACGTACCTCAGATTCTTGCTCGTCACTGATTCTGACACATTTGTCACGCCCTACAACTTGTCTTCGATTGAGCCTTGCATCGTTGCAGGTCCTGCTCTCTATCTCATTGACTAAATGATCGCATTGTATGACCCGACGTTTGACGAGGACGCTACGAGATGAACAATTTGACGAATGTATTGTATCTTCACTATTAGACATTTGCTTGCCACTGAAATCATTTGATTTTGTTATCCACGGATGGCATATGCTATTCTTGTATTACGTATCGCTAGTTTGTTGCTCCAGTCAAATCACATTATTCTATTCGACTTTCATAAATCTCGACGCGCTGATAGTCCCAAGTCTAATACTTCCATGAAGTTCATCCTCATCAGCCTCACCCTCTCCGTCATCTACAACTCACGCACACGCCGTTACCTGTAACTCATGTACACTCTCCAACCCAACCCCTCTCAAGATTCTCCCAACGCCCTCCTTCCTAACGGCCTCCAACTCCCTCTCACTCTTCACCAACAACATTCCAGCGAAACCCAACGCATTAATACTCAACCTCTCCCCCGTCTCACTCAACGTATACGTTTCTTCCTTCCTGGGGATCAGGTGCATATGCTCGAGCGTGAGAAGGACGTTGTAGGAGGGTGGACCGGTTGGGTAGGTAGGGTCGTGTCGGATGGTGGAGATGGTGAGGTCGAGGAGGGCCATGAAGGATGCGGAGAGTGCGTGAGAGAGTGTGGAGGCTGGGGTTGTTGGTGAGGATAGGTTTGGAGGGAGTCGGCGGATGTGGTTCGCGTATGGGAGGGAGGAAAGTGCGAATGGTCGTTCTGAGATTTAGTGGTTCCGTTTAGTGGGTTTACGACGTAAGTGAGATGGATTGGAATGAATTTGAGATTTTGCTTTACCTGGTGCTTCAACGTTCGCTGCGCGTGCTAGTCTTTCAACCGGGGGTCCGTCATCTTCTATTGGGATAAGCTGGAGGTGTTTATGCGGTTGACTTGCCCCGCTGACGTTTCCACCTACAATATACAAGTTCACACATCAGCCATCCGCATGCCACCACTTGAGTATCCCTGACGAACTCACAGTTATAGAAAGCAAAGAACTTCCTCCCCGCATCTCGCGCTGCCCTCAGCAGGAGGTAAGTCTGTACCAAATCCGAGGGGAGGAGTGGGGCGGTTTGCGAGTGGAATTCTAAATGACGGAGGACCGATCGAAGCACCAAGATCCATCAGGCTATGTATCGATACGAGCGGAGTAACCTTCTCGGAGCGCAGTGAGACGTACCTTTCGTCACCAACAAGATATGATGCGGCACGACCGAATACTTATTGAACTAATAAGTAGATCCCAAAAGACTCTACCCATCAGTCCCCCGTCCTTCATTCCGCTATTCGAGAGCAACATATTTGCGAGGAACGCACCAAAACGACGTAATCCGCATCATCTTCTGCATCTCTCAACTCTCCCAAGAACAAATTGGGGACGTAGGGAGGGGCAAACGGGTCTGGTTTTGATCCCCTCTCTGCCTTCTTCTGGTCTTCGTTTGGGTCGAAGTGCGGGGTTGGAAGGTTGGGTTTGTTTTGGAGGGCGGGACATAACCTAATCTCGAACTACCCAAAGCATGTCCGGAGGTAGTGGTAGTTGCAATGGTAGTAGTATTTGGGGGTGGGAGTAGTGGTAGTGTGGGTTGAGGGGTGGATTAGAAAGAACATGGTTACAATAAAGAATGGACATACTTACCTCAACGTCATCCTCCAAATGCTTATTCACACTCGACGGAAAGAAAAACAAGTCCCCCGATTCCTGTGCTTTCTTGAACTTCTCTGGGAGACTCTGGATGATCTCCGCATGCGTAGACATCCTTCGTATCCCTACTCGGGTATCGAGGCCACTACTGCTCCTGGTATGTCGGGTACGGGTACTGGCACTGGTACGTCCTGTACTGGTATACTTTAGATCGATCGCGGAGGAAGGGAAGAACGAAAGCTTCCGAGCTTGAGGTAACTGAGAGTTAACGTGAGGATGCGATGGGAAGAGAGGGGATGCGGTCCTGCAGGATGGGACGATCGGGAATTTCAGCTACTGTATGGGTCGGCCAAACTCGAGCCAAACTCGAGCTAGAAATACTACCACACACACGTACCACTGTTGATGATCCCGACGCGCGTTTCTCAAACTGACAAAGCTGAATCGCCTGCTTAGAGAAAGAATTTGAGTTTGTAGTAAGCACGTCTCGTGGGCTTTTGATCTAGATAGAAGTTGAGTCCGGATTCGGAGGATGGAACGGGAAGAGGAAGAGAGAGACATGCAAGAACACGTGCACGTGAAGGGAGACTCAAGAGTCAGAGTCAGACTTAGACTTGAGCTGGCGTCGGGCAAGCTGGCACCTCACCACTGAGCAGCGTATGTACATTTGTAAGTACTTACCTGTACTTACTCAGGCGAGTACAGTAGCGATGCACTGTCTCGGATGTTCGACCGTCATGACATGACGTCGACGACAAGAAGCTCTGACCGAGATTCTGGTTACCAAGGAACCGAGCAGCTATCGGAAACATCACGACACGAAGAATCTAAGGAGAATAAACATTGCATTGTGGTTCGCATCTCAGACTACAGCAATACAGCAGGACAATGTTCCAGTGGGCAAGGGGAGAAAAAAGAGAGAGAGAGAAAGCGGGAAGGGTTGGGATCGGGGGAGGGAAAGGGATTCTAGACAACGCAACGCAACGGAACGTAGGAAAGATGAGCAATTACAACCCATCACAGCATGAACGGATAGAGCAAAGCGAAGTGTGTCAAAAATCGATGGGGAATGTGTATGATGGTGTGGTGCATGGTGTGCAAGGTGTAGGGGGAAAGAACGATCTCTGCTAAGGGATTGAATCAAGTTAGATGTACCCAGCCATCTTCGGGGGGAGTTGGAGGAGATGATAACGCAGTATAAAAAAAAGACAGAAAGAAGTATGAAGAAACAAAAATACGAGCCCGCTTCATGGAGGACCTGGAAGCTCTCCCCTTTAGTCGGTCAATGAAAGGCGAGCGAAGGCAATAGAGAGGCTAGCCGGATGAGGGCTACCTCTGAAACTATGCTTTTCCGCCTCTTCCTCTGTTCGCTTTGGCCACTTCCATTACTTCTCCTAGCATCTGTGCACGCGCATAACATAACGCTGCTATAAGTGACCATATCGCGCCGTTTGTTCCCTACAACACAAAAATGAAGGTCGGGTTAACAACCAGAGTCCAACGCGAAGAGTGAAGGATAGAAAGATGTACTTGATAGTATAGTAGGGCAAAAAAGAACTGCGTGAGCAGCATCACCCCTTTGAACGCGAAACTTCGATGGAGTGCCGAATTCTTCAAGAACGGCGCTGGATACTCTAGCGCTAGCAAGCCAAAGCCGACTAGCATAGAGATGATTTGTACGACAGGAGCCTTCACGATGATGGTTATGAAGAATGATACACTGGGCGATGGTCTATAAATAGAAATAACAAGTCGTGGAGTCAGTTCACAGCCGTGGAATTGATTTGGAAAGTAGGACGGGTTGGTAGGGAGACAGAAGGCAAGACGTACTGGACACCACCTGGATTACGGATGATCCCAGTTGCAAAATCGAAGAAGAATTTGCGGAACCAGAAGCCCCAGAAGGCTGCCCATATCGTGTCTGTTGTCGTAAAGCAAGAGTGTCAATCGCATTGTTGGCAAGGGGGAGTTTATGCGAATATCGCAAAGAGGACCGTGGGTACGTACAGACGGTAGCACTGAGAGAGACGAAACGACCGTATTGGTGCCAAATGAGCTTTCCCATTGCGTACGGCGGTTACTTGTAGAGGTTATGAGGATGTGTATTGGGTGTGGGTGTGGGGTGCAAGTGCGGCTTGGCCAAGAACGAGCAAGCAAGAGAGATGCCTTGAGTACAAGGAGTAGTAGGAAATGCGGCAGAGGTGAGGACGGAAGACTTGCTTCGACCAAGTAGAGCGATGAAGGGGTTGTCTGTTGAGAACAACGAGGGGAGAATAAGGGGGCGATTTTTTGTTCAACAACGATGAGAAAGCCCAGCAGTCCTAAAGTCCAGCGAGCTCCTGAGCTCGAAACGAGAGTGAGGGGTTTGATGTAGTGAGAGAAAGAGATGCGAGTTGCACAAGTGCAATCGGAGAAGAGAAAGGAAAGAAATGAAAGAAGGAAAGTTGCACGGAGGCCTGGAGGAAAGGAAGGAAAGGAGACCGGAAACAACGCGACAACACCTCTCGACTAATACACCGCATTAAGCGCCCAAAATGGTGGGACACCCGTTGCTTTCTCACGGCCACTTTGATTGTTGATGGTCGTCTCGGGATTGGGCGAGATGTCCGACGTGTTGCATGATACTCGGTTGCAATAGGGTAGGGGTATGTAGACTACTTGAAAGAATGAAAGAAATAGGTCCGTAGGGATACATCTAACAGCAGAGTATAACAACGAGTGGCAGAGGTCTGTCTTCTTCGTAGATAGAGCATAATATAACACTTCCCTATAGACACACAATTCGGATTGAACAGAAACGCATCAGGCACAGCAGCCTGACACTGTGGAGCCCTACAGATGTATCTCATCAAAATGTGTACCACGGAGATCCAATACGCTCGCTGGTCGCGACGGCCGCGACGGAGAGGCCTAAATGAATCGACGCACACTTGTCAGTTTCCATTGAACATTCATATCAAACATCCCAACAAACAGGCACTCGAACAGTGGAGATGTCTGTCTATCTGTCCCAAAGAATCAAATCAACTCACCATACTACCTCGATATGCCACAGGCTCTGGGTACTGAACACTCGTTCGATAATAATCCGCGAGATCGTCCAACGAGGAGCCTGTCGAGTCGATACTCAGATGTGGCCTATGTCGACTCTCCCCGCCACTCCCGCCGGTCTTCTGGATGTTCAACGGCGAAACAGGCGGAATGACCGGTGTATCGCGAGAGTCGTAATCTTCCGATACGTATGAATCAAAGGAGGACTGGGACCAACGAGTCATACTCGTCCGCGCCGTCTTGCTACGACTGAGTTGCGCCGCGGGCTGTGGCTTCGTCGGGCCAGCCGGTAAACCAATACTGCGCACCGTCCCCGATCGTTGTGGTGCGCCGGGGTTCTGGTCAGACGGATCCAAGAAGGGTGATTGGGAGGTCATGGTCGTTCCAAACGAAGGCATAGGTTCACGAGGCATGCCAGTGACCCATTTTCCGTCGTCGTTCAGGTAACCACCTCCTCCGCCAGCTTCGACGTCCGGATTCTGAAGGGGGAGGACAGGAGAGAGGTTGTCGGGTGCCTTCTTTTCCCCCTCTAGGCTTCTTTCCATGGAACGGCGATTCCGGCGGTACCGACGGCGAGCGATGAAGAGACCGATGATGAGAGCAATGACAAGGAGGAGGGAGATGACAATTCCAGCGATCGCGCCGCCGTTCAAACCTTTGGGCTCCTCGGCAGAGTTATCGGCGCTGTAGAATCGTCAATGAAACGCTGTAGATGTGATAGAGACTTGTATATCTTACGCGAACATTTGACCAGTAGCGGGGCCTTTCTCGGCCTCGTATATTGTAACAGAGTCCAAGTCGAAGAACGGCGCCTTCCCTTCACCTCGAGAAGTGATAGTCAGGGAATGTGAACCAGCACCCAAATCGGTAGCGAAATACTAGCCATGGCTGTTAGCTTACAGCTATTCGGAGACGCCACTTGTACTTACTAGGAGGGTCTATACATAACAATCAGAACATTTCGAGGGAAGAGCTACATAGGCGATGAACGTACCTGAGGATGATATAACCTCGCTAGTCCGTTACCACCACCATCCAGATTACGCGACCGTCCGTCTATTTGAACTTCGTACAGTCCATGGTCGAAAGAGGATCCACCATATATCGCGATGGCATCTCCAGTGAACTTCATTTCAGCAGCAGCCATTTTCTGCTGGGTATGCCTGATTCATTCAAGATGAGTGGGGCCACGAAATCGGTGCAGCACACAGAAACGAACCGGACGGAACCACCAGAAAACATGTCATTCTTGGTTTCGATCCAAGCATTGGATGGGGAGTAGGTGATATTAGAGGTTTGGTTATCCTGGATAGTGTTCGCATTCACGGAACCACTGTTCCCCTGTGCGTGAGTCCCTACTTTCGGTTAACACTCGGATAACCACTTACCTGGCATGCGAGACCTGCGTTTGGAATATGATACTATCCAAATCAATAGGCGAACCAGACTTGCATTCCAATACAGCTGTATGTTCACCCATCGCCAAACCCGACTTGCCCCCGAGCAGCTGGTTGGCCTTGAAGTTGTCGCTCTTTGCCGACCCGGATTGGACTACCTGACCATCGATAGAGAGGGAATATGAACCGTAGTTGGACCTGAGTCCGCCATAGAACCATGCGCCTGTGCCGTTGAAGACGAAGACGGCACTGGCACCTTGCTGGGCGGTGGTGTGGAGGGACCGGGCGTTATATGAGGAAGCTTGAGTGTCATTAGCGGGCGTGTCAAGCCATGCTCCCGAGGGAGAGTAGGTGATGAGAGGGGAGCTATCGTCCACTGTGAAAGCACATGTCAGTACCATAACCTTCCTCCCCCAAGGTTAGGATGACTCACGCGAGACATTAAACGCAGCCATCAAGGCTGGTCAAAGACAAGGCAAAACCGAAAACCAAAAACCAAAAAGAGAGTGTGGTGAAGAACAAAGGCTCCGCCCAGCGGAGGGACGAAGAGAGGAAAGCACCAGCAACAGACTTGGACTTGGAGAGTCGTTCAAAGGCGGGGGAGGAGCACAGCCTGTCGGTCGCTGGGCCATCTTTATCTGGCGGCCGTGCTGTCTGGCGGGGAATCAGGGCGTTCATGAGCATCAAAAGGACATCACAGCCAGACTCGGCTTGGGTTTCACATCTCGCCAGAAATAACTGCAAATGTTTTATTTCCTGACCGCTCTCGTTCTTGTTCAGAGGAACGAGAAACGAGAAACGAGATGTACTGGGGACAATCCGAAGGCGATCGTCGCGACACAAAGCCAGGCGCGTCAACAGGACCAAACAACCAATTAATGCACCCAACTCGCGACCTCCCTCTCCAACTCTTAGCATCATTCGACCACCATGGCGTCGTCCAAGCCCCCAAAGAGCAACGGCGCTGGTAAACCCGCCTCCAAGGACCTCGTCAAAACCGGGCCCCAGGAAGTATGGGGCGACAAGAATCGCCCAAGGCGCACAGAGGACGGCAAGAAGCCCACCACCGCTCGCGCCTTGGTGCTCAGAAATGGAAAGCACGGTGCCCGCGGTACCGGCGAGGTCATCCTCCTCAACAAGATGAGTGGAAGAGAGAAGCTTGATCTCCTCGCAGGTGCACGCCCAATGACTCCTGTGTTTCTTGACATCTCGGATCTGACGATTCTGCTCCGATCATTAGAGGATCTCATGGAACAGACAAAAACCGCTCTTGCTGCGCCGTTCCGTCTGGAAAAGTGCTTGAAGATTGCAGAGTCGCAATTCTATGGTATGTGCCGTAATGTTCTGCAGACGGAATTGGATCGCGTATAGTAAAACTCTTGCATTGCAGCCAACTTGGACGAAATTAATGATTTGCAGGATCCCGAATTGTTCTACCAAAAGGTCAAGGACGAAGTCAACGCGCGCAAACCCCCTGCTACCATGAGCGGTGCAGACCCATTCAAGAACGCGACCATGGTCGCTCTGATCATTGCTTCCAAGTACAGTAACATGGCCCCCATTTTGCTTGCGGGTCTCCTTACTCCGAAACCTAACCCTAAATAGGATCCACAACTCGTATATGCTCGCGTCCGCATGGAAGATCGTATGGAACACGCTGAAGGAGCTCGCAAAGTCTGGACTGTCGGATGAGACCGTCCGCCAACGTCTAAAGAGTGACGACGGCTTGCGAGCTAAATATCTCGTTCTCTACGATACTGTTAACATTCTTGCCGACGCAAGCCAGAACAAGTTTGCCCTTCTGGCCACAACAGCCCGTGCGTTCTTCGATTTTGCCCGTATACTATTCCATTCAGCTGTATACTAAAACTGCGCGACGAATCCTTTTTGGCCGGACGTGAAACCAATAGCTCATTTTGCGCCTTACTTCAAGAAAGTGCAAGACGACGATTTGGACGAGCCTGAGTATTTGTTTGACTGGGCTGCGCTGAAGCAGGTTCACAAGTCCTTCCTCGACTCGATCATCATCGAGCTCTGTCTTCCCAACTCTTCGTTCCCGAGACCTATTCTATACAGGATTTTGCATGAAGCGATTGATGAGACTCCTCGTGACGCCAAGCATTTCCCCCAAGCTCTTTGGGACGCTGTCGGCGATCTGGCGGTAAGTATACCATACAATACAAACACCATGGCATGTTACTGAACGCTGGGTCCGAATCCCGTGATCCGTTAATAGGTGACTGTTGAGTTGCAGGAGATCCTTGAAAGCGCCTTGTTAGGTCGCGACACCGAGAAATGGAAGAAGGAAGCCCGACAGATGCCCGAAGAATATGAGCATTGGGTCGACGCGCAGATTTACTCGGGTAAGGCTTCGAAGGAAGTTGCGAACTGGAAGGATGTCATCTATCCCCTCGAGAAGGCGAAGAACAAGAACACTCTCGATAATATGTGGAGGTTCATAAACCTGGTGCGTTTTCAGTATGTACAGCACGAGAAATGATAACGCTGACATCCGACAATCGTAGAACTACGAACGAGTTGCGGGCAAGAACATTGATTCCCTCTGGCGTCTCGAAGAAGTTCGTCAACGTACTCCAGAATGGCACGCAGTCCACAAAGCTGCAGACGGGGCTGACGACTCTGACGACGAATCCGTCGGGGGTCCCACCAAGGAAAAGATGCCAGGCAAATCTCCTCTCGCCATCGCATACGGGAACGACGGGAACGAATCGGACGACTCGATGCCATCGTTGCAAACCGTGTCGGACTCTTCGGACGCAGATACGGATGACGACGATGATATGTTTGATTCCGATGAAGAGAGCGACGAGAGCGAGAGCGAGTATGATACGGATGATGAAGACCAGTTGAGAGATATGTATAGGGAGGCAATGGATGCTGCTGCTGCCACCGCTGGGTTTTATGATCCGAGGGCAGACGCGAAGGATTTTGAACAGCTTGCGGAGGAGAGGAAGGGGAACCCGTTCATCAAGTTGCTTGGTGCTTTGCGAGGTACGTATTTGTGTTCATTGGTTTGCTATGTGCGGTTCTCTTGGATCTTGATATTGATGTGGTTGCTCATCTGCAGGACGTATGTTTTCTGCCGACCCTGCGCTCAAAACGACTCGGAGATCTGAGCCACGTGGTGCATTTGGTGGTTCTGCAAAATCTGCAGGAAAGGCCAAAGCTACTCGTGAGTCGACATTGTTTACACTCTTCACTGAACCATTCGTCCGGAACCTCTAACAAAACTATTTCTATCCACAGCCGGGAAAGCAGGAGTCGTCGACGTTGAAGACGAGGATGAAGCAGCCTCTGCAGCCCGCGCGGCCGAATTCCAAACAGCCGACGGAGAAGCAGCCAAGAAGAAGAAAAAGAAGGGCAAGAAGTCACACAATAACAGGAAGAAGAATAAGGGCGGTGCAGCTACCGCCGAAGGAGGAGCAACAACTACCCCTACAGCGCAAAGTCCTCCTCCACAAGCGCAACCTGCCACTCCTACATCACCCGGTGCGGCGAAGAAGGAGCCTCCGAAGAAACCTGCTCAGCCTACTCGCACGGCTTCGTTGGCTTCTGCGGGATCTTCGACGCTCTATGGGTCTACTACGTCTTTGCCGTTGCCTGTGGAACGTACCGCACAAGGTGCACATAAATACGTGGAGGAAGTATTGGGGAGTGCTGGGAAGCAGAAGACCAAGTCCAGGCCGGCTCATGGCAACTTGGTCGCTAGCGGCTCCGATGAGAAGAAAGGGGGGCTCTTCTCGAAGTTGAGTGGCGGGAAGAAGGACGAGAAACAGAAGAAGGATAAGGATGAGGACGAGAAGGGTAGCAAGCATAGCTTCTTCTCCAGATTGACGAGGAAGACACAGACGTATATGCATCAGCTCTTGAGAACGTCTGAGGATGAGAAGAAGGGTAACGCTCCGATGAAGTGGGAGAACTTCCTCAAGGTGGGTATCTTGGTTTTTTTGCCGGTTCGGATGTGATGCGCTGTCATGGAGTCGGTTTGTTGACATTGTTGTGTTGGTAGGTCATGAGAGAGATGGGCTTCACGTATGATCCTAGCACTGCTGGGTCCAGTGTCCGCTTCGACCCTCCCGATCCTCGTGACAAGGTGCGTTCCTTCCTTCTCATTCTTGACGCAAATTAGAATCAGCGATTGACACGATCGTCTTTCACCGCGTACCCTCTTAGCCCATTACCTTCCACAAACGTACGTCATCCATAACACGCCGTCGGAATCAGTTACCTGACACTGACGTACTTGATATAGCCCATCCGGATCCGACTCTGTACCCTCACAAGCTCAAAGAGTTCAGTAGACGGCTGCAGCGGTACTATGGTTGGTCTGAGGAAGATTTCTACCGCGCCGCAGGTTAAGGTCAAGACGCACCACCAGTCGTCCCTTGGTCAAATTCCTCGAAATTCTTGAATTCAGTCCCAATTTTGCATGGTTTTCCTCTTGCTGTTACGACGTGCTGGGAATTCCAGCTCTCCAATCTTTCTTCTCTTTTTCTTTTGTGTTTCCTGTTCTCAATGTAACGACCATCATGTGTGTTTGATAGTCTAGTATATCGTGTAACCGAGTGTTTGTGTTTTTTTATGGTGTGTAAATCCATTTACTATCAGTGGCCCGGTTATGCAACAGTAACAGTAATGCAACAAGGCTGGTTTTTCTCAACTTCCTTCCTCATCCTCTTGTATATCTTGATGCA
>JSYW01000175.1:0-10118 GCA_000787475.1 Lentinus polychrous | reverse complement strand
TAGACTCACAATTCTCCAACATGCGCAACATCCATCATAGCGTCCACATAAAACGAATCGTTCACTTCCTCGATATAGACATTGAGAGGGAACCCATGGGAGCCATCGGGCTCCTCGGGGGATGGGTGCTCGGGGGATGGTCACCGGCGCGAGAGGGACGACGACGGATGAGAAGGACGCGGAGACGGTGTACGAGAGGGTATACTTACTATGTAGGATTGATCAAGCCCCGCAACCTTTCCCCTCGCATCATGCATCATGAGTAATAATTGAGGACAGCTTGGCCATCGTGGTGAGCAGTCCAGACTTGGTTTGTAAAGGTATCTGATACCAGCTGATACCGTCGTTGTTTCGTTCGCTTGTTGGCACAGTGCACACTACTACTGGCGTGGTCGATTAGGGTCGATTTTGGACGCGTCCAATCACTAGTAGACCATAACAGGCTTCAGCTGAGCCCGTCGCGAGATGCCGTTCATGATACCGCTGGTTCGGCTCGAGGTCTTGAACTTTTGGAACCGCATTCCTGTAACGGATCATCGACTGACCAATTCAAGTTCTTGAGCGGCCGGTCAGTCAACTTAGCCAAGGCGGTCAGGTCAAAGAGACAGTGGTCAGTCTCTGACCGGTCAATCTGACTTTGACAACACTGGTATGGCACATAACTCCCTGATACCTATGATTTCTTAGCGGATCCATGTCTGCCTTCAGGAAAGAGAAATCACAAACGTCTGCTACCTCCGGGGTACGATAGCCAGATGAAGAAACTGTGTCTGTTCTCAACGGCAGACGGGACAGATAACTCTTTTCCTCGTGTCTCGGATGTCTGTCTGCCAACGGAAGACGGGACAGACAACATTCGTTGACAATTGCGATACGGTATAGACACCTAATCTCCCGACGGCAGACGGGACAGACAACTTTTCCCTCGTGCCTCGGTTGCCTGTCTGACCGTCGACCTTTCATTTGACATTAAAAATTGTAGAACGCTATAGCGCAGGCCCTGGCATATAAAAGGGGTCGTCTTTACTGCCTAGGTTCCTCAGCTGGTCTCCTCCTTTCAGTCTTTCAATCCAGGTGCTGGTCACCTAGACTCCTCTCCTCATCTTCTATTCGCCTACATTCACTCTTCCGTTGTTCATCCTCCATTGACATCTACCTACCACATCTACCTACCTTCAACAACTCCCCATTTCTCAAGCCTAATCATCATGCGTCTTTCCACCGTCCTCGCCGTCACTGCTGCTACCATTGCGGCTCCCACCATCTCCGCGGTCCCCCTCACGCAACCTGCGACGCCGTTGTCTGCCGACGGATACACTGAACTCGTCACTCGCGGCGTCGTCGACGGCACTACTCCGCTCGAGCCGTTGAGCCAGGTGTATTCGTCCGATGAGGTAACCCAACTTTACAAGCGGATGCCTTCCCACGGGGGTTCTGCTTCGGGCAGCTCAAGCAGCGGACACAGCAGCAATCGCCCTTCGCAGGGGGGCTCTGGCAGTCGCGGAACTGGGAGCAGCAATTACCACACGCCCGGAACAGTAGGCACAGGGAGCTCTTATCACTCTGCGAGTACCGGTCACGGCTCTGCCCATGATTGGGCCGGAGGTGCGAGTTCCCGTGGTGTAGCAGGTACTCCTCCTTCAGAGTCGAACATGCGGACTGCTGGTCTCCAAGCACAATACAACACTCCGCTGGCTGGTGCTGGGTGGCCAGCTGGTGGCCCTCAGATTGCATCCGCGTCCTCATCCCTGAGTCATTCCGCGACATCCAGCTCGCGTGCGGGCACATCTGGGTCGCACAGCTCAAGCTCAGGGCCCAGTAACCCGGTATCTTCTTCCAATGACCGCTACCGTGCTCCACCCACCCCGGCTCCCCCTGTATCCCAGCTCACCGTCCAGTTTGCGGACACGAACTTTCAAGGTAACAGCCGCAGGGCTCAAATCGGCAGGGCCAATGCCCTCGACCAGCTGCAGGCGGCGGCTTACAATCCCACGATATCACGACAATGGCACGTCAACGGTGTCGCCACGAGTCGTATCCAGTACGTACCTCGGCTTGCTCTGCAACATTGGACGGAATCTCAACGTGTTTTTGTTTCTGCCCCTCATAGCGACGGGGGCCATATCTCTGACTTCGACCAGAAGCATATTACCACCGCTGAGTACGACCGTCAGGGCAGGTTGGTCAGTGGTTCTCATATCGGGGCCGACACTTCGAACATTGGTACGGGGCAGACGTTCCATGCGGTCGATGCGAAGAACCAAGACAAATGGTAAGATACAATTTCGCCTCACTGGGGAATGCATTTCTCACTGGCACATTGTTAGGGCTGAAACCAAGACGAGGCCGAAAGGAAAGCAACCCAGCACCACGATTAACACTGCCGGTGCGGGCGGCGATCGATTGTGGTCCGACACCCATGACCTCCCCGGGGTGTCTCCGGTGCCAGAGGCTGGCGGCCGTGCGCCTGCGGTTGACCACGGTGTACCAGAAGGTACCTGGAGGCAGCATAATACATTGTGGGATCGGTACGCAGGTCAAGGACAGTGGGATAGCCGCTCTGGTGTTCCCCCTCCTGAGGTTCCTCCGTCCAGGGCATCGCAGGTTGACGCAGCTCGTCAGCAGGCACGTCCGCAGCCTGATGAGGACGGATGGGTGTCGTTTAGCAATCGTGGAGTATGGTACAGGAGGAATGAGAACACTGGCGAAACACAGGTGGATGAGAGTAAGGGTAAGAGTGTGCCTGCCCCCAAGAAGCAATGATTCGTCGCGTGTTTGTGGGTTTTTTGGAGTTTGTCACTGGCGGGTGTAGGTAGTCATGTTCGAGGTGGGACACGAGGGTTTGTAGTAGTTGGTTGAGAGGATTGGAATTGAGTCTGATTGAAGATTGTTTGTGTTTACACTGAGCACTGAGAGCGTCAGAGGCAACAAAATTGTACAAAGACGGAGTGAGTGGTACAAGAGGAATGCCGTCCGAGTCGATGCGAGGTTGGCTTGCGTCGTGCGGGAGCATGTCCGAATCAAGGCGTGTTGCGCTGTCCGGGAGAGTTTGAACATTGGGGGAAAGGCGAGAAACACTAGAGAGATTCTGAGCGGATTGCGAGTCGTGAACTGGATGTATGGGTGCTTGGTTGTTTAGATTGGTGTGTGGAACAACTTAAGTTGCAGTGAGTGAAAGCGAGCGGTGAGGAAATGCACGGGGGCGTAATCCCTTCATTATCCGAGCCCTCGTCGTCGTCTGAGCCCATTCGAGATTCCAGGGGTTGGTAGCGACACGGCCAAAGTTCAAATGGTAGAGCGCAGCAGAGACTTAGGCAAGACATTATTGCGCGCGCGCGCGCGTCCGCTCCCAAGAGAGAGCAACGAAAGGACCCCTGGCAATACACCCAGAGGCTTGATCCGTGTCCGGACATGGAAGGGGGTCTTTGGGCCGGTAGGCTTGATCTTTGTCCAGACATGGGCCATGGGCCAGTCAGCATGCTTGATCCTGTCCGCATCAGAAAAAGTTGCAAATACTTTCTCTGCCCGCCAAGCACCTACCAAATTTGTTGTTGCTCAATTCCCATCCTTTAGACCCGATCATGATTGCGTTTTACATGTAGTAAATATATTTGAGAGATAATCTCAGTACTTACATGTTTCCGACACTCTGGGATTCTCCATGAGAATACTAAGAAGGACCCCAACCTTGCTCATCAAACTGTTACTGACTGTATCGTTGGGTCAATGAGTTTTCGGTTGCAGGCATAGGATGTACCATCTGACGTACCTGAAAGGAACATACACCGGTGCATCTGTACAGGGAGAAAAGATCTCGCCAACTAAAGAGAAAAAGAAGTAACGGGTGCGGATGGATTGCACCAGCTAGCATAAGAAAGAACCAACCGGCGAGGATGGATCTCGCCGGCTAGCAGAAGAAAAAGGGCCAACTGGTTGTCGCAAAAAAGTTAGCGCGGTCGTCAGGGGTTGACGCTGACGACTGCCTCATAAGGCCATTGGAATTGAGTGATAACGGCATCATAACGCCTCATAACGCCGATACCTGAGGGCAGCGCTGGTTTTGACCTGCTGATAACCGCTTCTCGGTACCGGTAAGACTGAGGATTACTGAACTGGTGTGATTATCTTTGATTATGACCCGATCTTTATGCGATTGTAACGGCGTGGTATCATTGTATGCGCTCGCTGCGTTGTATGTGCTCTCTGACCGTGTTCCCTTCCACCCATCCCGACCCGACTTTCCCTCAGTCCAGTATTCCACATCGAGGTACGCTATAGTTCCTCACCTATATCTGAGCACCGTTACATGAATCCCCCCGCGCTAGATCTATCATAATGGCGAAGAAAAAGGCCCTGGACAGTACGCCCAGCAAGCTGAAGGCACCCAAACGTCGTCGCAAGACAACGTACTGCATTTGGTGCGGCGAACAAATCGACAATTCTGGGTTCACTGCACACGAGCCGGCATGCAGGTCCAAGTTTCAAAATGACCAACGAACCCAAGCATATAGGCAGGACTTGAGGCGATGGAAAGAGCGGAGCATGCAGATGGGGAATGAAGGTGAGTACAGATATTTGCTGCTACCACAATACATCCACCCTGAAATCATTCCATGACAATCGCTGAATACAAAGATTGGCCTGAACTTCACGACCCTCAGCCTGGGTCGTCCGTAGCTGATCGAGCATCGCCCGATCCGTTTATCGCGGGTCCTAGCCAGCCTCACGACGTTCCTACTCTGGGCGGGGCCACAGATTTCGTAGGTCAACCAGAACCCCCTGCCGCATCTATCCCGGGACGCAGTGGCGATCATACTGCTGATCACCCCGATCGCAGTACGTCTGTCATCTATTCATTTCTCGATGTCTACCTACCTGACTCTGCCCCATGTGAGATTACCAACAAGCTGGTCCCTCTGGGGCTGGTCGTTCCGAACCTGCAAACATCGATCACACCCGCCCCTTCGCGGGTGATCCCATGGGACCGTATGCGGAGGACGATATCGTCATCATCTATCACCGTGATAGTGGTCGTCCAAGAGAACATAGCACTCTGGAGGATTTCAGACGAAGCCGTGTTGACGAGGAAGACTTCGCGGCGAGGGTATATGCAGAACATCCCCCTTGGCACCCTTTCCGATCTCGTGTCGATTTCGAGTTTGCGGAGATTGCCCTAAATGCTCGCCTTAGTCAGGCGGATATTGATGGGCTGATCTCCATTGTCCAGCAATGTGCCTCGGGTGAGCGCACATTCACTCTCAACAATTACAAGGATCTACGGGAAACCTTGGACCTTGCTGCGCAGCAAGTTACGCCTGTAAGTGATGGTGGCATGACCTGTAGTATTATGTATTCTCAAGCTCAGTGTACTGTATCCCAGTTTGTTAAACATGAATTCACCACACACTACAAACAGTCCGATATTCAACAGGAGGTATACTGTCGGAACCTCTGGGATTGGACGTCGTAGCAAGGAGAGGGGAATAAAGAAAAAATAGGGGAAAGAATGAAGTCTGGGGGGTCCGTCGGGGAAGGGAGATGAAAAGAAAGTAACTCGGCAGACAGAGAGAGGGAAGGAAAGAGGGAAGGAGAGTCAAAGGAGAGTACTAACTTGTAGTAAGGTGAGCCAGGAGCGCGTGTATTGACATCGTGATTGGTTGATCGAACCTGAGTCCTTCCTGCCTTCTGTGATCGAACTCGAACCTCTTTCGGTGAGCTCTTTGAGTCTCTCATCTCTCTTATACTCCCAATCCCGTATGTCCATCAGCCGCTCTTAGCGCACACATTTTTAAGGGCTTGCGTCCCCCCTTCAAACTACTCTGCCAGAAAACATCCTGCCAGCAAGCATCCCTTTCATGCTTCCTCGCTCTTGTTTTCCCCGTTGTGTTCCTCCACTCATGTGCAGTACTTCACCCCATGGCGGATCTGCTCAAGAACTGCATTCCGGATTTGTTCTATGCTTACCAACCACCATCAAGATCAAACCCAAACACTGGCTTCACTGTGCATGGTACGGTACTGAGTACGTATTCAATCTACTTCGCGCAAACCTGCTGCAGATGTGACCCTGCCGACTATTGTAAGTGGTAATTTCCCTTCTGATCCTGACCGTCTTGACTGTCTGAGATCCCCAAGGACATGGTCAACAGTAGCCAAGTCCTTGGTTAACGGAGCACGAATGAACCTGCAGGTACGTTATTACGCGCTATGTAGCTTACGACCAATCGCAAATATCAACCTTCAAGGAACATGTGGGATTCATTTTATGTACTGCTCGTCGATGGCAATTACTTACTCTCTTTAGTTCCTTCAATGCAATCGCAAACAATTCCTCCGACTGCAGCCCGTGGTCGACGCATGACGCGGCGTTGCATGCCAAATCTTTTGCTCGTCTATAAAATCGCACGAACCGGCAACCACATTCCCCCAGTGCTCAGACTGGATTCTGTCCTCTACAATGTCCGGCGTACGACCATCATCCCACCGGTCTTCTATTACACAACGGACTTCCTCCCCTGACCTGTCCGAACATTCTAGTTCTGACAGCAACAATGACGAGACCAAGCTTCACCTTCTCCGATCTCGTTTCGCCTCCTTGGGATCACTCGGCCCCAGCTCGTCCAATGAGGAGTATCAACAGGTAAGTACAGCTTTGTTTCAGCAAAACTTTGATTGAGCACATGTACTCACATGCTATCACCGGTCTCAGGCCCTGAAGGAGATGCAAATGAATTCCCTCCAGCTTCTCCAACGTCTCGGTCAACTCAAGGAGACTAATGCTTCTCTTCGGCAACAGGTCCCTCGGCATGGTAAAGCGAAGAAACCCAGAGGTGGCGCTATTGAGGACGCTGACGATGACGACCTCGCACCCGAGAAGCACGTAGCTCGTCTTGGCAAGTCATTCTGCGCATTGCGCGAGCTGTGGGTGCCTAGCGGAGCCCTTGGAAAGCCACCCCCGTCACCGCCCATGACAACAAAAGACCGTTATCTGGATTTGGACCCAGACGACCCGGCATCGAAAGCCGCTCTTTTCAAGGGTATTATACAGGATCTGTACGACCACATCCCTCCGGCGGAGCACGAAAAGTTCGAGCACGACGGTGATTACCAAGATACGGTGAGTCATGACTCATGACTTTCTTATTTTGCAACCTAAGCTTACACTTCCTTTCACAGTTCCTGAAAGCACTTAATGCGCATTGCTCCCAAATCGTGAAGATAGTGAAACAGGAGGCCCCAGGAATCTTTGGTAAACCGGTCGAATACTTCCGCGCCCAGTACACCGGCCGCGAGAAGATTGAAGCTTTCGTTCGTCTACTGAAAGATCGCATAGACAGCCCAACATACTCGCCATACCCCAATATATTGTATCGTTCCGATAAACAGCACCTTTCGGAAAATCACAAGACCAAGTATATCTTCCAGAATGAGGCACTGCTCAAAGTACGGCTTTCTATACTTCCTTATAAGTTATCACCCATGTTGCTCACTATTCGAGCACTCACTCTTCAGATTGGAAAGGCCTTGCTTCAAGGTACCTCAAGCATCAACAACCCCACCGCTGCGAAGCCGCCTACATATGCATCAATTTGGGGCATAACAGAGGTGACCCCTGGTTTCATTGCATTGTGCTCGGTTCTCGTATGTAACACTTATGGTGCTCATATGCGATAGCAACTAATGCAACTATTTGTACAGGCAATATTCATACTTTCCCCCGACAACGCGTTCAGCAAAGAAGGTACCAAAAGTCGAATCCGATATGACTGTCTGTTCAATAACTACAAACGTCTCCTCCTCTCCGGGATTGAACGAGGCTCGGCATCCATCAAAGCCCTTTTCAACAAGTGGAACACCTTCATCTTCGACGAACGTGCCACTGCACCAACTGCAGCACCTCGATCAGGTGATGGTTGCATTGCCGCACCATGCGTTGATGACATTCTTGCACGCATGGATGAGGTATCCTTCGCCGAGTCTGATGGCGAGCTTCCTGACACATCAACCGGACCAGCCAACATGACGTTGGACTCTGCACGCCAAGCTGCAGCCACACGTACTGCAGCGCCGACTCCCCCTCCCGCCGTGGATGTACCCACGGATGTTGGTCCAGGTTCAGACAACACACCTTCCCATGCGCCTCCACCTCCACCTCCCCGGCGTGGTCGCGGTCGCAAGCCCTCGAGTGCTGTTGACGGAGAGCAACTGTCTCCAGAGCCAACTGCACAGCCTGCCAGGGCGAAGACTCGGGCTAGACGGCGGGGTTGATGGGCGTAGTCATGACTTGCATGGATTCAGCTTGCACATGGAATATTTCTTGTGATTTTCATCTATCTCTGTAACAATGTGGATCTTGTACAGTACATACTAGACTTTGCTTTGCTTCGTCGGTAGTTGTAACTGAGTAGTAACGAAGATAAGAAAGCCATATATACATGTACGCCCCAAGCTATTATATGGCACTATGGCAGAACTGTCGATGGCGTAGGTAAGGTATCTATAAGTCTATAATCTGGTGAGTCCCTTGGTTCGATTCTCAAAGATGGCAAAGATTAACAGGTAATGGTAGAGTAGCAGTAATAATAGCATGAACAATAAGAAGTAAAGTAGTTTGTAAGAAGTAAGTAGTAACTAATAGACAATAGATAGTAACAGGATGTGATAAAGGTAAGCGGCTAGAATCGGTCCACACGGCAGCGTATCGGTTGTAAGCATTCTTTTTCACCTTGATTGGTTATGATTGAACTCAATATGTCACAAGGGCTTCTCTCAGGGGAGAAACTGATTACAACCCCGTTACCGTCACGCTTGTAACCTGATTATCACTACGGCTATAACGTCAGTGATAATGGTGGTTGTCATGGGGTTATAATCACCATTATCACTGATGTTATAACCTCATGACAACTGATTTCCCTCCGATTAGAACCGCTTTTAGGGGGGCGGGAGAATTATGGCATTACGACCCGTTATATCCGGTTGTATCCGACTTTAAAAATTTGCGACAGTGCAGATGGATCACACCAGCTAGCATAAGAAAGCACCAACCAGTGAGGATGGATCTCGCCGGCTAGCAGAAGAAAAAGGGCCAACTGGTGCAGATGGATCACACCAGCTAGCATAAGAAAGCACCAACCAGTGAGGATAGATCTCACCGGCTAGCAGAAGAAAGGACCAACTGGTGTGGATGGATCACACCAGCTGGTCAAGAAAGAGACCAGGACGGCGATGCCACCTCACTCATTGTCGCAGTAGGCATCAAATATCGATATCAGTGGATCTCGATCAATCAGGAATTTGGACATACCAAAGTGCGCCTTCTGAGTCAACAGTTTGGTTCTCTACGATGCATACCGGCTCCTCTATGGCAAGGACGAAGCAAACAGCGCGCCGTTCCACCAGCATGCATGCCCCAAGGCGGTTGTTGCAGGCCTTGACATCTGCTGCTTCAAAATTGCGATCATTGCCCATTCGCAACACCAGTCCAAATGCTGAGGAGACAGTCCGAAGCCTGAGTCCTACTGACACAGGTAGTTTAATGCACGTAAGTTGACTAGACCTTTCATCAGGCCAACAGATTTGATCATATATTCTTGCAGTACTGTATCTTTTGCAGGGAAGGAGGCAACCTCATTGGGTGCAATACAGATGGCTGTGGCCGCCAAATGTGCTACAGCTGCCTCCCTGAGCTCCGCGAAATTCCCCTGGAACAGTTGGCCACCTTATGGGTGGAATGTTATGTCTGCCAAAGCCAGAGGCAAAACAAGATGATAACAAGATGTTTTGTAAGTATTGCGATTCTGGCTTGACTCTAAATCGTACTCAAACACATATTGTTCTCAGGGTCTCTGGTTTCATACCCAGCCTCGGTACACTCAACCCTTCCTGGCCAATGGACTAAAACTTGCATATAAGGGTTATATCAACCGCCAACTTGACTACATGTTTAAGCCAACTCTGGTGCTCTCCTTTCGCCTGTCCTCTCTTCCTGAAGTTGCCTGTCTGGCGTCGCTAGCAAAAAGATACCTCGATGGGTATTACGTGAACTGGCCCAAGGACGTCGTATACAAGGAGGTTGTATTTCAACTTCCTGATGAAAGTCCGCGCTCTGTTAAGAA
>JSYW01000174.1:0-13115 GCA_000787475.1 Lentinus polychrous | reverse complement strand
ATATTCATTCAAATATACTGCAAATATCATTCAAAGACCCGCGTTTGAGCATGTCTATCTGCCAAGCAATGTCCAAAGCTGCCCATTCAGGAAGAGGTTCCTGGGGAAAACCCACTGTATGGCCTTGAGCATACCACGCGTGGACCAGGCGAGTCACGCCGCGGTGACTGCGAGAGCAGCGGAGAGCAGCGACGGCCGTGAGAATCGAACTCGCGCATGAAGTGCTCACGGCGGGCGCCCTCGAATTCCGCGAACCCATCTAGTTAAGATGCGAAAGCGGGGTTCGACTCCCCGCCAGGGAGCTTAGCAATATCTTCTTTTTTCCAATTCTTCTGTCATGATGCCTGCCGGCGTTCAAGCTCAAGCTGAAGATGTTGGACGGCCTTGCACAGCGTAGTGCAGCTGTTTTTCAGTTTGATTTCGGAGTGCTCTTGCAGGTCGACCCAAACTCGCACGCAATCAAAGGTCACCAAACGGACATCCAAGTGCACATAACTCACAGGGCCGCTCGATCCATTGCAGAGCTAATCTCATATTGACAAGCAGCAGGTCAAGTGCACCATGTCGTTCTCCCTTACAATCCAGTTCAAAGGTCCAGTGGCACGCGATATGAACCATGGTAATGAGGACCCAGCGACCCGGGCGCAAATCATCAAACACCTCAAGAAGACTATGCAGACGTTCGTTATCCCGCCTCCTCGCCGTACGCACAATATGTGGGGAAGCGGGGTGGTTTTCTATCAGTACGACAAATCGGACAACGTCCACGACAATCGAGTGAGTTTCACTAACTATGAATGACATATTTGTAAGATTGAAAGTTCCTGGTGCTCGCCATTTAGCTGCTCACGTACAGTCTCGAGAGAGTGGTGGACCACGCGAGGCATGCGAGCGAGTTACTGCAGGAGTTGTCCATGTAAGTCATCGCTTTGCTACTGCCACAATTTGATGGACCTCAGATATAACAATCTGAATGCTTAACTGTGATATTTGCAGAAGCTTCATTGCTATTCGTGATGAGTATGTCGATCGCTCTGGCTTTCCGTCAGACCCGAGAATGACGAGCTATCTAATTCCAGAAAGAATAGAACCATAGACACTTCAGCGCTGCCCAGGCCACCAGCGGACGAGGGATCCGCACGAGGGAACAAATCGGCGCTGAAGTGGAAAAGATACAATACCCTAGACTCTTCAGCCCAGGCCAAGAAGGCAACGGACGAGTTATCGGCAAGTCTTTGCGGAAGCAATTCAAGGTCGAGGTCGAAGTCACCTCCACCTCGTCGAGATCCCTCTACTCTTCCACCTCGACCGGAATCCATTCTTCCACCTCGGCCCGGATTCACTATACCATCTCGTCCTGAACCCGCTTCAAATCTCCCAGTTCGCTCCGAGTCCTTGTCGACGAAGAGGTCGTACTCCCGGTTTGACAGCAGACGTCATACGCCGGCAAGCAGTGACAATGTCTTTCGCGTAGCGAGTGAACGGAGCACGTCCCAAAAGGCGGGCGTGGAGGCTCCGGGACAGCGAGCCATTGATCGGTCGCTCAGCGGTCAGACGGCGGTATCCGAGGAGGCCGCGAATAGTGACAAGGTGATTCCACACGATTCATCTCTCCTATGCCGCTCACTAAATGACTACTCGCTACCACAGCCAAACATAAATTCTGAGGAGACTGCGCTCGGCTCTTGGCCACATCATGCCCAAGAGCGTCCTCTTCCTATCACGGCTGAAGATATGGCAAAGGAACTCGATGAAGTTCAGAAGGCCATAACGACTCTCCGTTCTAGGGAACAATACCTTGTCACCCAACTCGTAAACAAGGGTGCTTCTCCACGGCAGAGTTTATTGGATACTGAAAAGAAAGCTTTAGAGGACGCCTTGCGGTCCAAAGATGAACAGGTCAAATGTGAGTTTATAAATTAATCCAAATCCCCCGATCTCTGATAACCACTTCCACTAGTGTTACGCGAAGAGCTTCAGGAGGAGCGCAAAGCCAAACATGACCTGAAATGGAGTTACGAAGCCGAACGTCTCCGGAGAGAACAAGCTGAAAGATCTCTCACAGACGCGACAGTGGAACTCAAGGATCGTATGATCGCTCCTGCCCTGCACGAAGCTTTCCTGCGAGTCTCCAAGCTGGCTGGCGACGTTCTAGACAGTATTGAGGACGACATACACCTTCCAAGGATCTTCCACCCAGCCTCTACTATCACTAATACGAGTAACCTGTCTCTCGGCGACTCAAAATTCCGTAGTCCCGTCTGGGATTAACTACACCAGTTGCTCGCTTGAATTCCTACTTGTCTTTTGCTCGCTATTCTCTTTGGTTTGCTCTCACTGCACTTGCTATCACCTGTTATCGATCGGATATATTACTATACACATCGGAGGCCCCCTTGGTTATCCAAGTATTCTAGTGTACAGTACTGGGTTTTGTCGTAGTATTCTTGTATTATGCTACATGAATTGGCTGTAGAGACAGTACCTGGCGGTTGGCCCTGCTGTAATACATACATGGGATTGCTCTAGACCTTCTATTGGGGTGGCTACCACCCTCGTGAAGCTAGCCTTCCACCCTTGAGGTTGTCATCACTGTGGACTAATGTTTAGATGTCATCCCCAGACAGACAATCAGCAAACCCACATGGTCAGACCAACCATGGCTTCGCCAAGGTCCTCAGATATTTCCGCGAGGATTTTGGGGTTGTTGTAGTGGGTCACGGCCTGTACAATAGCCTTTGCACGCTTCGCAGCATCGCCGGACTAGGTATAGATGTCAGCAATCAGTGACATCGGGAACTTCTTGCCATAGGCACCCACCTTGAATATTCCGGAGCCAACAAACACTATTGGAACGCGGTTATGACTCATTCTCATATTAGCCAGGTATTTCAACTCACCTCCGTCACAGCCAAGCTGCATCATCAACGCGGCATCCGCTAATAGTTCGTTGTGAGTACTATGAACAAGCTTCGCGCACTACAAACGACATACCCGGAGTCGCCACGCCGCCAGCAGCGAAGTTAACCACAGGCAGACGCTTGAGTCTCGCAGTTTCCTTGAGCAAATGGAATGGTGCCTGGATATCCTTAGCATACGCATAGAGCTCTTCCTCACTCATCACGCTGGCCTTCTTAATTTCGCTCTGTACCGCGCGCTGGTGGCGTACGGCTTCGACGACATTTCCTGTTCCGGCCTCGCCCTTTGTGCGGATGAAGGCGGCACCTTCGGAAATACGACGAAGGGCCTCTCCAAGGTTTCGAGCACCGCAAACAAAGGGGACTTTGAACGCGTGCTTGTTGATGTGGTGCTCGTCATCTGCAGGGGTGAGGACCTCAGACTCGTCAATGTAGTCAATGCCAATGGCTTGAAGAATCTATCAACGGCTGTCAGGCATGATAAGAGAGAAGCGACTTCGGACAGGGCATCTGTACCTGTGCCTCTACGAAATGACCGATGCGAACTTTGGCCATCACAGGGATGGTAACAGCGTCGACAATTTCTTTGATCATCTTGGGATCACTCTATGGAATTCAGACGCATATGTCAAGGCACCATACAATATATCGCAGAAACCTCATACATACCATTCTAGCAACTCCGCCCGTGGCACGGATGTCTGCGGGAACTCTTTCCAGTGCCATGACTGCACAAGCACCTGCCTCTTCCGCGATGCGGGCCTGGGAGGGCGACCACATTTAGAACGGCGCCCGGTCATGGATCGGCTCAATCACCGACGTACCTGTTCTGCGTTGACGACGTCCATGATCACGCCACCCTGTAACAAGGTAGGTAAACGGAGGCCGGTGTTTGGCTAGGAGACAATACCGACCTTGAGCATCTGTGCAAGCCCGGACTTGACCTACGACCGAGAGCGGAGACGTGATCAATTTTTGAACATCGTGATAGAACACTACGGGCCTACCCCAAATGTTCCCAAGCTGCTGTTGCCGCCATCCTGCTTGTGAGCCGATCGTGTGGGTGCGACGACGGGTGTTCCAGAGGGGTTTCCTACGCCGTGAGGGACCTGGGGGAGAGGAGAACCGTTTGGGGTCTGCGCCGGAGTCGACATGGTGAAGAGATGAGAGAGAGAAAGAGGACTGGGTGACTTGCTTGAGAAGTTGTGCAGTAATCTTTCCCCGCCTCAAAACTTTCACGATCTGCGAGTGACTGACACTGACTCCGGAACGGCGCGCGCTGTTTGGAACTTCCTTCAATCGTGATCGGCGCCATCAAACCGACTCTCTCCGATCGTCCTCATCGCGGCACGAGTGCCAGTGCAGCATATTGGATTCAAGGAGTCTCGAGAATAGGAGACATTATGGGACATAGCTTTAGGCTTTAGTAACTGGGTTTGTTCAACTGACTGATCATTCCACCTCCACACCACCATCGATCATCCGTTTTCCAGGTTGGCCAAGATCAGGATATGCACTCGGCGGAATTGCTGGCGGCCTTGGAACCTGAGTCTTTCCAAGAATTCAAGCACAAATTCTGACAGAATGATACTCGTTTGCTACACTGCAGCTCTGAGCAATATGTCTTCTGTTGCGGATTACTGACCTATTCAATCCATATGTCAGCTGAGGGTCATTTGTTCCCTGCTCTCAATTGGTACGTAGTCTAAATAGCATTCTCACCACTACCGGATGGTCGCATTGTTCACGCGATTCTTTTACTCCTCTAGTGTAATCACTGTATTATTTGCCTGGATCGCACCGGATGGCCATGTTGTGTTGGTACGGATACAGCGGAAACGAATTTCCGCCTAATTCTATTCCGCACTCGCTCGTGAAGTGCAGTTTTGATATCCTTTCGCTACACCATGGCTCAGCAAGGCCCGCGACGCGCCTCTTCCGGATACTCTTCGGCTTCGTCGAAGACGAACTATATTCTTCATCTCCGTCACCTGCTCATCTGAGCTCATTGGTATGCATCCGAGGATCATGTATTCGTTATTTACCGACCGACGGTCCGCCATCATATCGTCACTGGTATGGCATTGTATAAAGCTGTCAGAGCAGCAGGAGCCCATCTCCGAGAGTGCATCATGACGCCTCTAATTCTGCTGCCTATCGTCCTCTTGTTCGCTTATGCCCAAGCACAGAATGTCATTGTATCGGGTGCGACATGGACTGACACGAGCGGGAACGTGATTCAGGCCCATGGTGCTGGTATCTTGAAGGTATGTATCGCGCAGACTTCATCTGGAATATCCTGACTGACGCATGATCGCGGTATTGAGGTTGGAAGCACCTTCTACTGGTTCGGCGAGGACAAGTCCCACAACAGCGCCCTGTTCAAGGCCGTCTCGTGCTACACGGTATGCAAAGGTGTTCCGACCATCACGATTCATTCTGAGATGAGGTCTACAGTCAACTGATCTTGTAAACTGGTCCCGTCAAAATGATGCACTTAGCCCCATTGCGAACACGATGATCTCGACAAGCAACATCGTTGAGAGACCGAAGGGTTTGTTCTTCGAACTGTTCATCATCATATTTCGCAAAGACTAATCAACATGATTGTACCAGTTGTGTTCAACAAGAAGGTGAGAGGTGCAGTGCATACGCGCGCCGACTCTGATATTCAAACGCGTCCATCAATAGAACTCGGAATATGTGATGTGGTTCCACTCTGATTCATCCAAGTAGGTCCTTGCACACAGGATCCCCATGTTCAATACGACTGACATTGATACTAGCTATGGCGCCGCGATGGTAGGAGTAGCTACAGCAAAGAGCCCTTGCGGACCATACACCTACAAAGGCAGTTGGAAGCCGCTCGGCGCGGACTCCAGGGACGAAGGGTTATTCCAAGACGGTATGACACCAATTGAGACCTTATTATTGCCGCATCTCGCTAACTGATGTTTCCTATCGCCGTCACACCCCGTACATAGATGACGGCACGTCACCATCTGTCCCCCTGCCGTATCGACGCGAGAAAGCTAATGTCTGACTTACATATGCGACAGCTGCCCAGACGACGTACTTGCTTTATGCGTCGGACAACAATCAAAACTTCAAGATCTCCAGGCTCGACGATAACTATTACAATGTCACCTCCCAGGTCAGCGTCCTCAGTGGTACGTCCTTCGCACGCCCTACCTGCGACATGGGTCAACGCTGACGTCGGATCTGCTAGGTTCGACACTAGAATCACCGGGCATTGTCAAACACAATGGGGTCTGTAGTGAAACTTCTTTCAAACCTCTCCGGTCACGATTTATTTTCATGAATAGAAATACTTCCTGATCGCTTCACATACCAGTGGGTGGGCGCCCAATCCGAACAAATGGTTCTCTGCATCGGTAAGTTGATATTTGAGAAACGCCACATACCTTCTTCCGCAATGCTGAACATGCATGTATATCATACCAATAGTCCCTGTCAGGCCCATGGAGCTCCCAGGCCGACATAGCACCACAGGCTGTACGAACCTACTTTTCGCAAAACGCGTATGATCTTCCTCTTGGCTCCAATGCGATCTACATGGGCGACCGGTGGAGACCGAGCCTTCTTGGGAGCAGTCGCTACGTCTGGTATCCACTCGATTTCTCCAGTGGGAGCCCTTCCTTGGTTCATGCGGACGTTTGGAGCGTGAACGTCCAAGCAGGTACGTCCATTTCATTGTAGGAACCCATCACAAGGTTCATATGGAACTTTCGTATGTCGGTCGTTATAGGGACGTACTCCGTCGCAAGCGGGACTACTTACGAGGCCGAGAGTGGTACCCTAGGAGGTCCGGCTAGGTTGCTATCCGATTCATCGTTCTCTGGTGGTCGCTCAGTAGGATATCTCGGTTGGTATCCAATACTATTTCCTGGATTCCTAGTCCAAACTATTGCAAATGTTCATGACATCTGCTTCAATGCCGTTAGGTAATGGCGGAGCGGTTACAATCAACAACGTACAAGGAAATGGTCAGGCCCATTGGATCGCATTATATTACGCGAACGGGGACTCGAGCTGGCGAAACGTGACGGTCAGGTTCGTCATATAACTTACAATATGACATCGCAGATGGTCAAACACACTCTTTTGATAGTGTGAACGGTGGCGGGACGACACTAGTTGACCAACCCGATACGGGCGGAGGGCATGTTATCCTAAGCGTCCCAGTCAAGGTCACCCTGAGGAATGGAGCCAACTCCATCACGTTTGGCTCTGGACAAAGTAGTGAGTAATCGTACATTTCACACCTTTGGGGCATAGTAGCTGAGGAACTCCGCAGACTACGCAGGTGACTTGGACAAGATTATCGTGTATTGAGATGGAGACGGTTTTCGTTCGTTCGGTGTTCTGAGGTATTGTGAGAATGTCTCTTGTGAACGCCGTGTTGTAATAAACATGCGACTTCCAAGCCGTGGTTCGGGATAATTTGTAACAGGGACGATGGTGATGGCTGAAACGATGTTATTCGTCCGGGGACATGCCGGAATGTCGTGATTCACAGCTACCGACTACTGCGAGAGAATCTGCGCAGTTTGGAGGAGGACTACGGTCAGTATTTGGCCGGTGTTATTACTGGCATACAGTTC
This sequence comes from Lentinus polychrous, assembly GCA_000787475.1. Taxonomy (NCBI): domain Eukaryota; kingdom Fungi; phylum Basidiomycota; class Agaricomycetes; order Polyporales; family Polyporaceae; genus Lentinus; species Lentinus polychrous. The sequence goes on along the minus strand of JSYW01000174.1, from coordinate 5,572 downwards.
GTATTGATCATATGAGCGCCGAGAAGGGGTAAAATTGGAAGCTCTACGACTGATCATCGGACTGAATACGATCAGTGGACTTCTTGCCATTGACTGCGAATGACTCTCATGAGAGGTGTCAAATGGCAGCTTGCTCAGAAACCCTTTTCTTGAAGCCAGTCGACGATTTTTTGCTTCCATTTTCCGCCCTGAATGACTACATGCCGCTCGCGACGTGTCTCAATCTTGAGCCTCTCCGCCTCGGGAGATCCTGCGGGGAATAGATTCTGCGAGAGGTCGTTGACCAAGGACTGGAAGAGGCGACGCGGGAAATACGATCAGCGGGGTCTGGGAAGACTGATGATGTCCACTATGTTGACGCACCGCAATGTTGCCTTCTACGTTGCGGATGAGAACGAGATACTTGGTGTTGCGGATATCGGTGTACACCGGTAGAGAACCTCGTGTGTTGCGCGGAACGAAATAAGGGTGCCGCACGGTCGTGGATCCTTGGTTCGCAGAGGGTGTGGGTGCTGCCGCAGAATAGCAGCGCACACGAGACAGAGGCAGGAGGTATTGACGTTGTATGAGTGACCGCAACATATTGTCCTTGGCTTCCCCGAGGATTAGGTGTGAGGAGTATTGATAGAGCAAGTGCTCGAAATCACTGTTTCCGTGAGACGGAATGATGTCGATGAACAGGATGACTTGCAGGGAACATCGAGTGATACGCACCGCCGCGCGAGGTTTTCCTATGAAAGCGGTAAGAAAATAAAACCTGAGAGGTGACAGGGATCGCGATGAACAGTATACTACGAGTTATGCTGCGCGGTGTTGAGACGTGCCGGGATGTCAGAGTCCAGGACAGCACTGGTTCCAAAGAGAGCTCGAGCTCTAAGCGTCCGGCGGTGAATACTCAACAAAATAACGATGACTGGCATGGCCCAATAAGGCAATTTTCGGTGTAGGGCGGTGGCGCGTACTCCGGGCTCGGGTTTCTGGTGATGGTCGCGGTTGCGCTCGACTTGCGACATGCAACACGAATCCTCGCGGAGACCCACGCAGTCGTCCTCGCGCAGACCATGCAGCCATGTGGAGGGAGTTGAGTGGAATTCGAGGGGCGCGGTGTGCATACTTACGCTAGCAGCTACATAGCTAGGGGCAGCACGAGGGCAGCAAGGGCGGGCAGTCGCCACTCGCCGCATCCAGGTTCCAGGCTTGGCTCACGCAGCGGCAGTTGTCATCTGCTTCTGCGGTGCTGCAGGCTGATCAGTTGAGTCTTTACGGAGCGAACCATCTCGAATCTGGTGCCGAATCTCAGGCAGGACTGTAACCCATCTGACAAGGCCATCTGTTCTCTCAGCCATTGTGCTCTCCCTGACAGGTCTGACCTCCTGTAATTGATTCACACCGATGACTTACCCGCTGCAACCGTGCCTTTTTCCGTCCAAGCCATCCTTCGCCCGGCCTTTTGTGCACCACATGAGACTGACTCCTGATTTAGTGGGGCTTACCAGCGGTGTATCAGCCCATTCAGGTCTTAATTTCGTATCCACTGCCATTCTGCCGGCAGCCGTCATTTCGGTACTCCCGCAACACAACCGTCGTTCAATTCCTCGTACCCAGGGCGCCCGCTAGTCTTATCCGGATCCGATGCGTTAGACATCTTCAGGGCATCTATTATATATAGGCTTACTCTCGAGCTCGCACGAATATGTTGCCCCTCCCTCCCGTCGTCCGCCTATCCCTCCCAACATGTCCTATTCATCCTCCCCTGCCTACCGTGGCCACCACCGGCAATACGAGCAATACCCCAAGCCTGGTCAATCCTCCCGATCAACGGTGCAGCTGCCCATGACGTACCAATCAAGCTCACATTCCTCTGTGCTCTTTGGAGCCCAAGCCGACTATGCACGCCATTGGTGGCTCAGTCAGAACAACCTGCTCGTGTCAGGTTGTCCTCCGGCGACGACAGTCGGGGATAGCAGTGGCTGGGACCCATTAGATGCCCTCCCAGGATTCCATCACGAAGGTAGTTTGACGCTACCGCCGCTATCGGTGCCCTCCACGGTGGCATCTGACTGTAAGTAGTATCCAGTTCTACCTACTCGCTTGTGACCCGTCTAATTCTGATGCACTTCAGTTCCGCCATCCCCCACGGACGTGTCTTCTAATGCGTCCGAATTTGGTCCTTCACCAGGACCCGACTTCATTCATGCCTTCTGCAATGCTCCCATCATTGCACCAAAACCCCTTCCATATCACTCCCCGACTTTTCTTCAATTTGATCTTCCCGACGACGACGAAGATCTCTCCCACCCGCCGTATATTTCTCGCCCGCACAAACGCAAACGGGGAGAGGAAGGTGACGAGGACGATGATACCGTTCATACTGTCACCATCAAGCGCAAAGTCACCCCGGCTTCTTGGACACAGACTCATTCCACCTGGGCAGGCGCAGCGGCACGAGGGCACCACCGGACACATCGTGTGCCCCAGACACAGGGCTGGGCATTCCCCGCGGGCATCGGTGGCAACGTCATGGCCAGATGAGTGAGCCTCATCGGTCAACTGCATGGGTTTCATATGTAAGCTTCGCTTCTTTTTTATGTCTTCATACCGGTCGGCGTGATTCCATTTTCTAATGAGCTCTTCCAATTTAGATCATACCTCACCATCATTCTGTATATAGGCGCCCCCTTCGAGCCCCTTGCCTCCTCTTGTCGAGATAGCAGGAACCCGCTGACACCGCTGACCTAAGATATGGTTGAACACCATATTGCACACCATCTTGTGGCGGGCGAACATCATACCAGTTGTCATCATCTTGCATTGCTCCGGGCTGATTCAAATCCACCGCGTCGAGTGCTCCTCTCACCCACACATGTGAGACACCTCATGGGCTATGTGGATCGCGTTCTAAAGATTGTAGTGCGGCTACATGGAGTTGCCGATAGGAAGGGTCGCAGACTATGGCGTTGTCAGATCAAACAGCCTCTTTCCCTGCGCAGCTTCCCCGCAATCTTCTATCATGTTGTAACAGCCGCTCGAGTTAGAATATTCAAGTCTCAAGCTAGAGCTAATATTTGGAGTAATCTACCTTGTGCCATATGATACCGAGCCATCTGTGTATAATACACAATGTGACTTCTATATACCTGTATAGACGTTGCAATACCATATCAACAGCCTTGTACTTCCCGAGTGGCATCGTGCATGGACGCACACAGCACTAGAAGATGATATCCTGGGTTGAGGAACGGAACGCCTAATACGCCGGTAACGCGGACCCTGTCTGACAGGTATATGACTCGCTTCACGGAAAGAAGGGGTTCCGAAAGAATGACATGAATAATAAAGAAGCAAGGATATTAACAAAACGGATTCATGAGTAGTACCTGACCAAAATCGAGAGTAAACTAAGACGGGCACCAGTCATCCCAACCAACAATACTCTCTCCAATGCAAATGCTGACAATACAGACGACGGATATGAAATATCCAACCAGCTAGCGGGGTTGACTGGCACAAGCGACACGGGGGAATCGGGACGATGATAGGGGAAAGGCGGAGTGTGCTGTCTAGAAGATTCCAAAACCTCATTACGCTCTAAGCGAGTCGACCGAGGGCAGTTGGATAATCCAAACTGTCTTGGAACAGGACGGGAACGAAGACCGTTCAGCAGCAGCCACCGGATTGCTGCGACTGCACAGTTTGGCCGGGAGTAATCGTTGTTGACTTTCCAGTGCCCGAAGTCGTGGAAGCAGAGCCCATACTGCGGATTGATCAGTAAATAGGCGGATCTGCAGGCCAAGGGAATATAGATCATACCGGTCCTTAATTTGCTTGGCCATGGTCAAGAACGCTTGCTCGACGTTAGTAGCATTCTTTGCAGAGGTCTCCAGGAAGGGGATGCCCAGCTGGTCAGCAAATTCCTGGACAAGATGTTAGAATGACACGGTATGTACAGGTGCACTAGGCACATACCTTCGCCACGCTGTATTCGACAACCTTCTTGCTGGTCAAATCTGACTTGTTGCCAACAAGCAATTTGTTCACGCCCTCCGACGCATAACGGTCAATTTCTTGCAACCATTGCTTAACGTTCGTGAAGGTGTCTATGATGGGGGAGATCCTTGTTGAGCCACACGTCCACAATCCATTGTTCCTCATTGTTACTCACCGTTATCCGTCACGTCATATACAACAATAATACCGTGCGCGCCACGGTAGTACGATGAGGTGATGGTACGGAAACGTTCCTGGCCTATAGATGGAAAGTTATGAACATTGGTGCTGTGGAGTAGGCAGTGGTGTACACACCTGCAGTGTCCCACTAATTCGAGCACAAGCAAGTCGTTAGCGGCATGTTCGTCATGAATTTGCGGCAGCATACAGCTCTTCCCAGTGCCCAAGATACGAGTGCAGGGATGATCCCTGCTCGCGGGTCAAGAGGGTCCCGCCAAGCGGTACAGAGAGCCGTGGCGCGAAAAGGGGCTGCATATATGAAAATGCGGCACTCACAATCTGGAGTTTCACAGTCTTGCCCTCGAGCTCAATAGTCCTGATCTTGAAATCTACACCAATGGTACTGATGTAACTCTCGGTGTAGGTGTCGTCGGCGAACCGCAGCAAGAGACATGACTAGATACAGGTGGCACCATTTCATTTAGAGACGACATGGGGAAAGAAGGCGCTGTCATACCTTGCCGACACCAGAGTCACCGATGAGGAGGAGCTTGAAGAGGTAGTCGTACTCGGAAGTGTGCATGTTGTGGTCGTTGGAGAGCGGGTGGTCGGTCGTCGAGGACGGTAGCGTGCAGAGGAACTGGTAGAGAACAAGCGTGAAGGCGAAGGCGGTGAGTTGCCCTCTGACGCGTGGACCCTGGCCGGGCCCCCAAACAGCTCCATCTGGCAATTCCGGGCAGGGACCCCGGCTACCTACCCCTCCGCTCAAACACTGGCATGCCGCCCTTTGGTCTCAGAAATATTCAAGTCGAACGGTCGCCCTCAACGACCTGCTGCACGTCGTAAGAGGTGTGCTCAACTGATCTCCAGAGCCCCTACGATTTCCAACGGATACATCTGACCATTCGCGTGAGTGGTAGGGTACTTACTGCCATTTGGCGGCGTTGAATTAGAAACGAGGTGCCATACGCATCGGTAATTACTTTACGTTTGCCCAGAGCGAGCCGACGCCAAGTTGCATCGGAAGTAGTTACAGAAGTCGCAGAGACTTCTGTACGAAGTATTCTCTCGAGTGACTATTTCAATCAGGACCGTCCAGCCGGAACGGTTGACAGTATGCTCCCAGCGGTCAGCCCGATGCAGGACGCGGTTTCGCCATGGTTGGCCATAGAATTCCTCAACTTGCTGTTGCTCCTGGCCTACCATGATCCGTACTTTACGTGTCTTGATCGCTCTGACATGTTCCTACTGGACCCTGGGCCCCGAATCTGTATCCGGGCAAGGGTTCAGTATACCTATTTCGCGCTACCCAAGGTTTCGAGGGCGTAGTTCGCATGTATATCGAAGTAATGTTTCGATAGCCAACAGCCATGAGTAGTAAGCCTCCTTCATCCTTCTGCCCTCT
>JSYW01000171.1:0-36767 GCA_000787475.1 Lentinus polychrous | reverse complement strand
ATGGCGGTTGCGGCCAGTATGGCAGTCCTCCGTCCCCCTCCTCGCTCCCAATCTTCGCACACCCTGCCCCCGTACCTGTGCAGGTCTCTTACCTCTTCCATCCCCTGGCTTCCTCCGCGGCCAGGTTTGCAAAAGCAAAAACAAGACCCGCCACCGCAAAGGCCAGTCGCGCTGCATGTCGAACGGCCAAACCGACGGCTTTGAAGTTTGCGCTGTCATCAAGCTTTCCAACTACCATAACAGGGAGTTTGGGATCAAACTCCAGGCGTCACCAGTCTATCACCGACTCTTCCATTCAGCACACAAAATCTAGTCTCGACCACATGCATCGCAAGTCATACAACCGGCCTGATGTACACCGCGTCCTGTCAGAGATCACGTTCTCAACGAAAACAAGCATATCCCTTCGACGCCACTGGAATATGCACAATGCCCTCCCCCGAGCGCCGTCCGCTGCACCTACGGACCTCATTCAGGGCTGGCTGGCATGACGTCTGGGAATGGCTGTCGCAGCATGATAGGAGGTGTCATGGAAGCTCGGGGTGTGTTCGATCCCAAGGACGATCAGGCATGTCGCCCACGGTCCCCACTACTGCTCATTTTCAGCCGCGCAGTGCTGAGAAGCCCCCCGCTTTGGCTATTGCCCGACGCAGCTCGCCAGCCGTGCGTTGCTCGGGATTCAGTTTCCGGTCCCGGGCCATCCCATCGACATCTTCACCGTACTTCGCGATTAATTTCTCGAGAACCTTGCGCTCGCCTGAGGACGTAAAACGCGGTATAGCGCCGCCGCCAGTCTTCGACATCTCTTCAAGACCTGAGTGGAAACGCGATTCGCCGCGGGCGCGTAGCAAAGTCAACGTAAAATTCACTCCAAGTATCCTTTACTGATACTAGAGATACTTACTTTGCACCACGTCTGGAACGGACGGTTTTGCCTTACGGGATTGGGTTCCCAGTGCCACCCAGCCCGCCAGTTCCTCTTGAGTCGACGGATCGGGTATGTCTTCAACGAGCCTATCGGCTGGGTTGTCGTCACTTTCTGTTTCCTCGTCCGCTATTTCCACATCGACAACGTTCCCGTTCTCATCGCGGATGATCCTGCCGTATCCCTTTGGAATATCATCGTTGCCTCTCACGTCATGCTGTTTCTGTGAGGTAGAGGCTTCTGGTGTATTTGATGTGTCAACCGCCATTTCCTCTTGCCTGAAGTGCAGCGGCTGCTCTACACCGCCGGATGATATCGGGTTTAGGGAGGCAAGTAATCCCAGTGCTTCGTAACTAGAGAGGGACGGTCTACAATCTGCACACTATCCGCAGAACACATCACATACTTTTGGCGCACTGTTTTGTGTTTGTCCCAAGCATCCTGGAGAACTTTGGGCCCACGGATAGCTTTGAAAAAACCGTGTAAGACAAGAAGTTTGCCAAGTTGGTCGAAAAATGTTGTGACCCACGAGGTTGTTTCTTCAGTAGCCTTTTGGCTCGGCGTGAATGGTGCACTGGCTTGTGTGATCCAGATCGAAGTTTACGTCTCTGCCGAGGGTTTGCCATGCTGGTATAATGGGGCTAAGACTGAGGACGATAGATGCAAAGACAAAACAAAACGCGACGCGGATAGAGAGTCCAGTGGTGAAACACTTACTGCACAGTGCAGAAAAAGTTAAAAAAGGTCCCGAAGCTATGGGCCGCCCCGATGTCCATATATGGAAACACAGGCGGAGTTCGGAACTGCACGGCGTCACACGAAAACACTCACTGTCGTTTGCCAACGTCTTCAAGTGTGCACTCAACCTCATTCCCTCAGCAATGGCTCGCATTCAATACCACCCTGTTCCCGCATACAAGGCTACATCTGGTGTATGTACACCGCAATCATATAAATTACAGGGACTAGCTTGACGCATTACATCCCTCGCCATTAGATCGCTCGTGTATGGGCACCCAGCATTGCGACCTGGTCTGTCGGCGCAGGTCTCGCCGCTCTCTACGTATGTTATCTCTATTACTTCTTCAGATATCACAAGTGCTAACTCATGTCGTTCCAGGTGCTATCTGTGACGCCATTAGTCAAACGCGAATTCCTGTCAAAGGTTCCAGTGGTGAGTTGCCCGGCCGCCCCGCGCAGCACAACATCATTGACAGTGCCCCGCAGATTGGAAGCTACTGGGAAGACAAGACACCCGCTTCAGATAAACCCTTCTGACCTTCTGACCGGGCCATTGTATCTGTCGCATATACTTCAAATAGAATCCCTAAATATTGCACTATTTTACTAGATGGATCGCGCCATGAGGATACCGCACGCCCTTAGCGGGACTATACTTTGATCGATGAACCTCGTCTTGCGTACTGTTATGTAACCGATAGTTCACAATTTGGAAGGTATCCATTCGGTGGGTTCAAAACCGCTGGTCAGGTCGATCCCTAGCTTTGCTTCTAGCTGCCTTAGGGCAGTCAATGACCCTCCGATGGGGACGTCTGGGTTCCCTCTCAGTAAACTTTTGATGCATCGCTGGGAGCTACTCACGAATGGTCTCCATCCCGAGCTGCTGGGCGGTCTTCAGGTTCCTAGTGCCTCGTCAAAATGAACGGGCTGTGAGCAAAAGTGAGTGAACTCTAGTAACTCACATCCCAAGGTCGTCAAGGAACACGGCTTCACAGGGTTTGACATTATTCCTTTTACACGCCAATAGGTAAAACTCAGGCTCGGGTTTACTATTTGCGGCAACGATGTCAATTCTTGATCCCTCGCTCAAATTGTCCTTGAACGTACCGCATGCCAAACTCACTGGAGTCACAAAAGTCGTCGAAGAGCTCACGAAGCTTCGGTGGGGTGGCTCCTTGTTCCCACCCAAGGAAAGCCAGCTCAGACTTGATGTCCGCCGTGGCGTTAGGATGCGCATTGCGCGGAGCTGGATCCTCGCCTACAATCGCCGCGTCTGTCTTGGAAAAGTTATTTGTCAGGGCGATAACACGCCATCTAGCTGCCGCTAGAGTTTGTCAGACATTAGATATCGACAGCTTTCATGAAACATGTGGAGCATCCTCTCACCTCGAATCCGGCGGATGGCCTCTACCATACGCTCATCAAACGTCGAACTTTCACGCATCATTAGGCCAAAAAGCTGCAGCGCGTTAGCAACTTTCTCGAAAATCGCGAAAGAGACGGCTATGAACCTCTCGCCCGTCTATGTTCAGCTTCTCTGGCAATGGCGGACATTCTGGTTGATGGGTGAACGGTCATTCATGCCCCGATTTCCCTGTCGAGTTAGGTCTGTACGTACCTATCCCTTTCCGCTGGCAGTATTCTTTGTACCATTTGTTTCCGGAGTCTGTATCGGAGAGCTCACGGCCGAAGGCTTCGTAGAAAGGAAAGAGTGATATTTCACCCCGCTCGAACCTTTGCCAGGCACCGTTGCTTCCCCTTCGCGTTCTGTTCCATGATGCAATGCCAGATCGCGGCGACGCTGTTCGGTCAGCGATACGGTTTCGGCACTCCTATATCCGCTATTTCACTGACATTGAACAATTTATGTAATTGTTGGGGATTCCGTGTTCGCGTTCATAAGCTGCGATAGCTATGAGAGGGCTTCGACAGACGACGCCTCCAACCTAGAAAAGTAGAACATAATGAGCGTGGGCGAAGTCTTGGACATTTCGCGGAGAGAAGCTTATTACATCGAATATCACCGCCTTGAGATGTGGCGACGTCATGTCAGAATTTACAGTACCACCTAGCACGGCCCTTGTTTTCGACGATTGGGCTATTCGAGATAGGGAACGCGGCTCTTGGCTGCGAAGGAACACAGCTCGTCCTGGATGGCTGAGGACAACCTTCTACTTGTATACTCTTCATGCCAGGAGTGAGAGTAAGTCTCACCCGTTCACGTTAGCTTGACGCCCGGCGACAAGGATTTCCGGATTGCCGGTTGTCGTTCTACGTTCAGCATCCATTCAATTAGAGTATTATCTGAATTCCATGGTTATCGTCAGATTCTCAAATGCTCAGTACTCAATGGCGCATACACACGATATGCACATGCGCAGAGTTCTGTCACTATCAGTGGTACAGACGGCTGCATCGAGCCATTGTAGGGATATAGGTGGCACTACAAGATGTGGCGATGTTAGGAGAGAAGAAGAGAGAGAGATAAAAAGAATCGAACGGGCTTTGAGATTTGGAAGGTGATCCTATTATTACCTGCATACAATCGGGTTAAGTTCTCGGGAAGTTCACTGGCATGTGGCTCTGAGTTACTCTTCACTTAGCTTCAGTGGTTTCCTGCATTATGCAGAGTGCACCGGAAGAGACATGGTACTCCTCAGAGGGAAGGTGTCTGCCAGTCATTCAGTTGACCTAGGGGAGCTAAGTCGTCTTCGATATACGCATCGAACGACTTGAATAAGGTCAGCTTCCCAGTATCTGAGCCTGAGGTCGAGAGTTCAATCGTACGGACAAAGAAAGCAGTCGAATCATACATGCCAGTCAAGAAAGTTGTGAATGGTGGTAGTCCTGCCATCCACACACAAACCTGCCAACTTTCACCACCCTCTTGGATGCCGCTATGAGTGGAATATCCGCAGGCGGACATCATCCCCGGCTGTGTTGAGGCGATTCCAGTCGTAGCGGATTGAGAGAGCTGCAGCACCTGTGTTGTGATTGTACACGTACGGACTAACAACTCGCTGTACTCTTTACACTGCAGTACTGCGCAAAATTAAGTTCTTGTCAAGAACAAACTGCGAGATCGACTCGAACCGGCGACTCGTCAAATTGCAAATGGTTTTTTGATCTATGATGTAACAGGGGGTTCCTCGGCAAGCAATCTTAAAGCACTGCTAGCCTCGAGGCAGCTCTTCGCTGATATCGACTCTCGGCATTCTGCCGTCTCTGAAAGCCTGACTATGAAGCACGAATTCAGCTGGCATTCTGATAAGTTTCTGAGGATCAGCCTGCAACGAATGGCCATAGTGGGCCTCAGTGGGCCCGTTTGGGCTGCTCTATATATTTGCAAAACCAAGCTCCGTGAATATCGAGGCTCCGACAGACAGTCATGTGCAAAGGAAAGGCGCACTGCATTCATAGCCCTTGGCACATCTGGCAGTGTGAGCGGCACAAGCGTATTAGTGATATTTCGAGTCAACACAACAGGGTTCGACAGCAGCATTCCCTCCACCGTCTGACACCGGTTTGATCCTTCCTCCTTGCTTATCATCCTCCATCGTCCTTGAACTCGTTCACACCACCCATTTGACAATTGAAATCGATGTCCCTCCATTACAGTTCAAGTGTTCACTCCACGCATTCTGCGCATAGACCCAACTCATACGCCGCAAGACCCAGTCAACAACCAACCTACGGGGGACAACCGAATTATGGCCAATACGCCCCTCAGCGCCCCGTCCAACCACCTCCTGGGGCCGATCCTCAGCTGTGGTATTGTTTCTCATCTGTGGATGCAGATCACTCGGGTTCCATCACCGTCAATGAGCTACAAGCCGCACTTGTGAATGGTATGTGGTGCGATACATCCCAGAAGTGCTAGCTAACTTGAACTTCGCTGCGTAGGGAACTGGACTAGTGCGTACATCGCTGCACTCCTTCATGTACACACCTGATCTCGATGACATGTAGGATTCGACCTTGATACTGTCAAGATGCTGATGAACATGTTTGTGAGTATCTTCGCGTCCGCGGAGTCATGTCAGAGGTTCATGACGATATTATTCCATAGGATACCGATAGGAGCGGGACCATTGGGTTTAACGGTATATCGAGGCTTCCCTTCAATTCATCCAGCTACTCATTTCTGCATAGAATTCGCGGGCCTCTGGAAGTACATAGCAGACTGGCAAAACGTCTTCAAACATTTCGATCGCGATAGGTCTGGGTCCATTGACGGGCATGAACTTGCATCGGCTTTACGCAGCTTCGGATACAATCTATCGCCCACCCTTCTCAGTCTGATAGAACAGAAATATGGTATGGGGAGTATCTTCCATAGGGACATGATTATTCCTGACATCGACTTCTCATATAGCAACAGGACCTTCGGGTGGATATGGTGCTCCTCCTCCAGGAATTACGTTCGACCGTTTCGTACGTGCGTGTGTCGTGGTGAAGACGCTCACGGAAGCCTTCCAGAGGTAACTAATCCAGACCTTCCGATCTCCCAATCTGTGCTGACTGGTTGAACAGAGCGGACAGTGACAGGGATGGCTGGATACAGTTGAACTATGAACAATTCATGCAGGTAAATTAGCCTGGACCTTTTATCCCGTTCTCGACTAAAGGATTTCTTAGATGGTGTTATCTGCTCCGTGATGCAATTGAACGTCAATTCGCTCTCCGAAGTCAATTCAATACGTTCCATACTTCGACTTTACGCTCTTATGAACATGATTACGCCACCAATTATATGTTCTGTATTCTGTATTTATGGTTACAGCCCTGTAATTTTCTCACTAGGGATTTGTATAGCATCCTGCTCTTCTTGTATGTCTCGACTCCTATCAGAAGATCTACCAGGGCCGTCCATACGTAAGAAGCATCTTTTCCGGCGGCAGCACCTTGAAGTGTCGGTTGGTATGCACTGTGCGCGAGCATGTATTGTTTTGAATACAACATCGAGAGTCGAAACGAAACAGTCGAGGACAAATGGAATATGATATTCAACGTGAAAGACGAATTCACATGTCGCGTGCGAAAAGCGGGTACAGTTACTCTTTGAGTGGCCTCCTCCGGCATCTGAATGTTGCTTCCCCAATGATAGGCCCTGGTTTGCATTCCCCCCTTCCCCCGTGTTCGTCAAGTTTACTTCTGACCACCAACACCATCCTATCTCTCTACTCCAGCAACCAACATGTCCTTCCCTGACCTCCCCCAGTCGTTCCCACCAAATTTGGATTATAAACACCAGTCCATTGAGGTTCCCGGGACCAAGAAACCGGGTCAAACGTGTATGTCGGAAGCAGTCCTTCTCGCAAAGATAGCTCATACTGACAGCCATCTTCAGCGCATTATCGCAATGGCAAGTTGCTTCTGTTACGTCCGTCGTTTCGCGTATATTATCTCTGAACGGTAAATTCCCAATACAGCTGCGTTCCCCTTTGTTTCGCTGGACTTGCCAAACACGTTCCGCACCCTCGTCGAAGTGTTCGAATGCGGCCTTCGTAAGAACCCCAATGCGAAATGTCTCGGTCAGCGACAGCTGTTGTCCACCAACCCCGTCAAATGGGCCGATCACTTCGAATGGCAGACGTATGCTACGGTTGACGCCCGCCGACGTGCCATAGGTAGTGCATTGCACAAGCTCTTCAACGACGGGGTACTCTCCGCGGGGGATCTAAGGACAGTCGGTATTTGGAGCAAGAACTGCGCAAGTGAGTGCAATGTCATCATGACAGAGAGCCCTATTGATTGAGACGCGCATCAGGCTGGCAGATCATTGACCTCGCGGTGCAAGGTTATGGCCTCGTTACTGTCAGCTTGTATGACACTTTGGGGAAGGATGCCGTCGGTAAGGCAGATGTACCCTTCAGATTGCTTGTTTGCTGACAACCAGGCATACAGAATACATGTCAGTTTACAGAGGTCGTTATATATTGACATCCTGTTGACTTACATCCTCACAGTATCAACCATGCAGAGACTTCTATTGTCTTCGCAGCAGCCCAACATATCCCTTCGCTCCTCAAGCTTTCCCCCAAAACTCCTGGGGTCAAAATCATCGTCTCGATTGATCCTTTGACAGCGGAGTCAAAGTCTATCTTGGTTGCTTGGGGGCAAGAAAGGGGTATCAAGATCATGGATTTCCTAGAGTGTGAGTGCTTCCAAGCCTCCGGAGGCACGCGTTGTATCCTGACGTTTGGCGTTGTACCTAAGTGGAGGAGTTTGGCAAGCAGCATTTGACAGATCTAGTCCCCGTCACTGCGGATACTGTTGCCACCATCTGTTACACTTCAGTATGTCCAGTTTCCTGTTTTTCACCCGCTTAGTACTCACACACGCGAATGCAGGGAACAACTGGAAACCCGAAAGGTACGAAGTGCGGTGATTATTTACATATGTTGCCAATGACATGCGTTTTGCCTTAGGTGCTATCTTGACTCATGGCAATCTCGCGAACTCCGTCCATGGTAATCTCTGCGGTGTCGACGTTGAGGGGGAAATCCCGAATTTCCTGGCTTACCTTCCTCTCGCCCACATCTTTGAGGTGAGTAAAGCCGAGTGGTCAACTAGGTTATACGTACTGAAGATTATATCAGCGGCAACAAGAGCTTAACATCTTCGCACTCAACGGTAGCATTGGATATGGCACTCAAGACCCCCTTCGACTCTTAGAGGATATGCAACTGCTGCGACCTAACATCATTCCCGCTGTACCCCGTGTTCTGAACAGGATTTACCAGGCCATCACCGCCGCGGCGAATGCTCCTGGATTGAAGGGCGCGCTTTTCAACCGCGCTCTCCAGACCAAGTTGGAACGTCTGAGGGCTACTGGTATCAACAAGCATGCCTTCTGGGATCGTTTAGTGTTCCGGAAGGTACGTGAATCGTGCCCTCACTGTCTGACCGCATCCCTGTCCTCACACCCCCTCGTAGATCCAAGCCGTCCTCGGAGGTAACCTAAAGTTCATTGGTTGCGGCTCAGCCCCAATCAGCGGTGCCACCATGGAATTCCTTCGAGTTGCGCTCGCTTGTGAGATTATTGAAGGTGAGCGCATTTCACATATATTGTCCATATCACAACGGATCATTAACTATATCGCTTCCAGGGTAAGCGACCATCTCAACCTACGAGTGCGTGTGGTTACATCGACGTATTCCTTCAGGTACGGTATGACCGAAAATTGTGGTACGGCAACACGCGTTTGGCCCAATGACCCTACGTCGGGCGGGACGGTCGGTGGACCTCATGCTAACAGTGAGATTAAACTCATTGATGTCCCGGCTATGGGCTACTCGAGCGAGGATAAACCTCATCCTCGAGGAGAAATCTGCGTCCGCGGTGACCACTGCTTCAAACGGTACTACAAAGGTACGTCATGCGTGTATGAGTGACTTGAGTACACGTGTATCTAATGTATACCATTGCAGATGAGGCCAATACCAAATCCACAGTGGACGAAGAGGGCTGGATCCACACGGGTGATGTAGGCGAGATTGATAACTGTGGTCGTCTGCAGATCATCGATCGTGTCAAGGTAACTTTTGGCCCCGCAGGCACGCTGTGTGCCCCATCTGGGCAGTTCCTAATCCACCTCATTGTTAGAACATCATGAAACTCTCGCAAGGAGAATACGTCGCGATCGAGCGTGTCGAGGCCCTTTACTCCGCTTCCCCGATCGTCTCCCAACTCTACGTCCACGGTGATTCCCTGCAGTCGTACCTGCTTGCGGTTGTCGTTCCAGAACCTACCCAGCTTGCCTTGTTGGCTTCTCGAGTTCTTGGAACCAAGATCAACCCCGAGGACAACGCGGCTCTTGTGAAGGTCGTGAAGGACCCGAAGGTTCAGCAAGCAGTTTTGGAAGAGTTGAGCACGGAGGCAGATAGAGTTGCTCTTCGAGGGTACGTCGCCGTCTCGCAGAACGTTGTTCATGCATTGTACTCATCCCTATAAATCGTGTAGCTTTGAGCGCATTAAGCGTATTCACCTCACCCTTGAGCCCTTCACGGTTGAAAACGGGTGTCTCACGCCCACGTTGAAGATCAAGCGGTGCGTATTATGGAGTATTTCTTCGTATGGCATATTGATTCACTCATATACTGCTCCCGTCTCAATAGGAAGGACGCGTATAACAAGTACAAGGCTGAACTCGACGCCCTGTATGCGCTTGGCGAGCCTAAGCTCTAAGCCCGCGCATCAACCTCTAGAGGTGATCCTTACGGTACATCGCTATATACTTACCCTCAGCTCTGTATATATTCAATCAAACTCGTCGGAACATGAACAACGATTCTATGCATTGGATAGCGTCTGGATATACTCTGTACAGCAGTACACTCTACTGTGAGATCGACTTGTATCAAAGCGTCACAGCATAGTCAGCAACAGCAAGGGAAGATAGTACAACAGGGGAATCGACCGCAACAGCTCGAAGTACAGCTTGAGTATATACACACAACAGAGGTAGGATGAAATAGGATGGAATTGCAATATGGCACAATGGTGAGAGTTCCTTCGAATGGTTTCAGATTGCGAAAAGATGATGGGTCTAGTTCTTGTGGGCTGGTACGACGATTAGGTCTTGCCGGTTCTAGTTTGTGAGCAGGGATGTTACAATCGAGAGAGCTTTCTGCCCTCGGCTATTTTCTTGGAGAACGATGTACCAAACAGAGAAATTCCAGCCATAGCTGCGACCCAGAGATATCGGAGCGGTAGGAATCTCGAGCCAACGGACAATGCGAAAAGTGAACTCGCAAACGCCGGGCTGAAAGCTCGCGCAAGGCACTGATGGCGAGGAGTGAGCAAGGACGGAGGACCTTGGAGAAAGGACGTGGGTACATACCATGGCGAACTGAGCCAGACCGTTCGTGGCACCCAATGATCCTGGATCCGGGGCACTGTCTTTGACAAGAATCATGCTTACACTGTCGCAAAACCTCAGCATTCCATTATGCAAACTACAAGCGGCGAAAAATCACATACGAGAAAGCAAGACCGGCACTACGAGCCAATGTCAAAATGACACCGATCCCTACCCAGAGGAGTGCTTTTGTCGCCGGGTCAACATGCGCCGGCACAGAAGCATCGGCCGTATGAAGGTCTATTCCTGTGCGGGCGATTAGGTTCAGTCCTGGCAAGAGAACGTAACAGTATGGCCAGATTCCCATGCAAAAGTTGTACATCTTTGCGTGGTCGAATCGGCGAAGGAGGTATGGCATGAGGAAGAGCTGGAGACATCCTGATGCCGCGCCGGATGTAGCCAAGGAGTATCCAATCTCTGCGGCCTGGACAATACGAATGGAATGAGATACTGTAGAACGGCGGAATTTCCGGTACGACATACCGTAAATGCGAGACCGCCGGATTCTATGGGTGAGTAACAGAAGAGAACAAAGATGACATCGAAGGCGGTATTACTGGTTGACGATCAGTATGGAAGTTTGAATTGTGCTGAATGGATGTGGGACCCACATGAAGGACAAGAAGCAGCCACTCAAGCAGAGAGCTCTGATGACAGGTACTGACAGCAGATATTTGATGCTTGCTGGCTCAGGAGGCTTCTCTGATCTAGAAGGATGACAACTCTGAGACGAGGATCCTCGACGTTTGCTAGGAAGCGTCTATCTCCAATAAGTTAGTACATAGGAAGGGTTGCCGGTACATGGAGCTTCGCACCTCTTCCAAGAAGAAATAGCCAAGAATGGTGCCAATTAGGGCTAACGCTCCGGCCAGGAAACACGGCAGGAAGTAGGGATAGTCCCTCAGAAAATCATGATTGAACCACCGTGGAAGCTTCTCAGCAGGATTTGAGAACGACCCGCCTATTAGCGGTCTACGAGAGGGGTTAAGGCGTATAGATGAAGCATTCGTGGAGCAACATACCCAATAATTGATCCCAAGGGCCAGCATAGACCATAGATTGGGAAGGCAATCGCTTGGTTTGTCGCATCCGTAATCTCGGCGAGCACAGAGTGAATAACGGCTATATTGCCAGAGAAGAATCCGCCTGTATTGTTGCATGAGAGAGAATCCTACAACCGCTTGCTGCCGACTTACCAAGAAACCGTGCTAGTAGTACACCAAATAGAGACCGAGAGATACCAAGCAATAGAGTGCTGATACCTATGCCGGCAATCCCAACTAGAACGACAGGCCGACGTCCCACTCTGTCTGGACGTCAAAGTAAGTTCTGAGCACCTTGTCATGGTAAGATCCCACTCACCTGAGAACCGTGCCCATTGATAGATTGACAAGAGTTGTGAAATAGCAAAGCTACTTTCCTGAATATGAAAATGAACTACGTGAGATTGCCTGTCGACAAGCTACACCCGAGACATATCCGCACTAACCACCAAACCACTATAGAAGCCAATCTTGGACGGATCTTCGGTGACACGCAGATGTTCCATCATTTCATTAACATAGGGGAAGATCTGCGTGAATGCAATGGGGTCAACGAGTCTGACTGCACATAGCGAGGCAAGTTGAGCCTTTGGCAGCGGAGTGATGGGACAGGTTGACTTGGATGACTGCTCAACATCCCCAGAACGATATTCAAGCTTGATAGCATCCTCAAGATCCTCGCTCAAGAATGGGCGCGACTCTTCTTCTGAGCGACTCTCTTCGTGGGGAGCCATGGGGAAGCAGCTGCAAGGCTGAAGGGCAGGGCAAGGCGCATTTTCCACAGAGTGTGGGGAACAGTGCATTTATAGCACCAGTCATCTGCGCCATAGCGTCGTCCCGGTCTGATCTTCCTCCTCTTTTCTCGACAAATGTTTTACGTTTTCCTAGGGTTCTTGACGATCACGCACTCACCGAGCTGAGTGAGCCCATACACAACTGTCGTAAAGCCCTTTTCCTTGTTCTCAACATGACCATAATGCCACTGCTTTACTCACAAAAAGTCTACTCGTTCTCCTTGCATTCTACAAGATCCAGACTGGTGATCCAGCGATGATATAACCTCTTGCGTTTCTTACATGTGGGGGGCGAAATCTTTCTGCAGGGCGAGTCGAGACCGGTGTGAGTGTTCCTTGCTGTTCTTCGAAATTGGCCGAGTCCCCGGTACCTCGACCGGTCCAATCAAATCCCTGAGCCATTATTGCGCCGGCACGGCTCAGGCACCGCGGACCGTCATTTCCCAAGGACCCAAACTTGGGAGGGTCTGTGGACCTATTTCGTGGACTTGTCCCTGGACGATCCCGCAAGCCTCAAGGCTCAAGCACTCACGTGTGGGCGCTCGTCTGTGCTTAGAGCTTGGCCATCGTTCTCGTTCTCGGCCGACGTCGCATCGCTTTTGTCCCAAGACCACCATCTTCTAGGCCGCGACAAACATACCCGCCCAACCTGTTGCAACTATAATTGCTCTGTATAACACACCGCCATGTCTTTTAATGCCCACGACAACACAGTTCTTGTAGCACCCCGCCCAGTTCGACTAACTGCGCCATCCGCATATACCCAGTTCACCTCTTCAGGCATACACCGTCCTCAGCCGCGTGCAGGCGTTCGTCTTGTATCTGCTCCATCTGATGCCCTGGATAGGCTCAGGCTAGGAGACGATAGCCCCGAAGAGGAGCTGAAAAGCGAAGGCATATCGCACCCTGACCGGGATTCCGCATCGCCACGCGCATCTCCTCGGTATGTACTCGTATGTTAGAGATCTGATCTTCGACAGGATACAATCGCTCCAGTCGATATGTGATCGGTCAATCCATGTAAGAATCCAACTGAATGCTTTGGCTGATCTAGGTCTACTCTTCCGTCCGAAGCGTTGGAGGAGTTCTTGTCGATCTTGCGGCCATCTTCTGCCTTTCTCTTTCAACCCACATCCCCCATCCTCCGTGCGAGCAAGGCTAACGTCCCCAGTGCATATTTTCCTTATCGACGACCGGCATCATGTGCTATCAGTCCATCTTTGCCCAATGATGGCCTTGGATTCACTGTTCACGACGATGTAAACAAAGAGAATGAAACCGTGACTTACCCACTTCGATACCTGGCCGCCAGTCCGTTAGGTACGCCTACCTTGTTATACCAGATTCTTCTCTGTCCTAATGTCGCCCATAGCCTCTCCGGTTGCTCGCTCCTTGACCCGCAATCCCTTCCAGCGCCACCCATCCTATGAGTCTGCGCCGACTACATACATTTCCTCTGTACCCAGCACTCCTTCACCCATACCAGGCTCTGCAACGCTCTCCCCTGCCGCAGTACCTCTTCCTCCGCCTACGCCCAATGAAGTGGATCTGGATCTGTAGGAGACGGCAAGAGTGCATACACTGCATGTTTGCATGAAGACACACCTATACCTCCTTGTTTATATTGTATATCTGGAGATGCCGTGCCATCTTGTTCGCTCCTTTTCTTTGGGTTTCATCGGCAACTACTAAATTACACGCCTACGTTGCGTTCATATATGACTGTATCCGCAGTGATTCTCTCTTAACTAGATACATTATTATATCTTTACCTTGTGTCAGTATCGTCCCTTTCTAGTTCCATGTACCGTCACCCTCCTACTATGCA
Organism: Lentinus polychrous; assembly: GCA_000787475.1. Taxonomy (NCBI): domain Eukaryota; kingdom Fungi; phylum Basidiomycota; class Agaricomycetes; order Polyporales; family Polyporaceae; genus Lentinus; species Lentinus polychrous. Next base: position 22,572 of record JSYW01000171.1, on the reverse strand, counting down.
CACTTATTTTTGACTTTATTTGTTTGTATGATACACTTCCTCTTTTTCGATCAAATACAGGGCTTTTCGACCGACTTCTTATGCCTCCTTGCTGAGCCCCACAGCAATCTCCGTCGCGACTTTTGACTTACCTGTGGCCCACCGTGTCGTCAACGTATCCCAGACGTATCCCCGTTTGGCCCTCCGGGATCGGGATATAGCACTTCTAAGCATTCCTTCTCTTCGGAGGACCAACGCGTCCCAACGGCATGATCGAATATCGCTCGGTGAATGCTGATGAATGACGACGTAACCAGCAAAAGGATTCGGTGACCGGATGACAGTGGTGGTTGAACTTTGACAGTTGAGCGCAAAGTTAGCGGTCGAGACTAACCATGACCCTCAGTATCGGTTGAATCTACAAGCAAGGGGACTCGGGGTATAAATAGAGGACAGAATAACAGAGATGGTTCTACGTTCCGACTTGGATCGTGACCTCATCGGTACTATCGACTCTCACAGATTGCACAACCACCACAACTTCCCCCACCTCTGAATCACCATGGTGCAAAACACGACGACTCTTGGTGGGTCCGCATCCAATGTAGTTGTTGGCAAAGTCGCGGTATGTTCATCGCACAATGTCCCAAGGAATTTGAGCTGAATTGTACTGAACAGCACGGCCTTATGATGATGACGTATGTGGACTTTGTTCACTGAGACAGTGTATACGCTTGATTCACAACGAAACGGGGTGACTTCCCTATCAGATGGAGAGCCCAGCCTGTTTCAGACGAGGTGGCCTTTGAGGCTATCAAGGCAGGCATAGATGCTTTGCCCGCGGGAGCCAAGATGTTGCTCAACAGTGGTACGTATGCGCATCGCAAACTAGACTGGATACAGCCGAAGTCTGAGTGAACCACTCGGATTTTGTAGCTGAATTCTATTCCAATGATTTGGGTACTGCCAACCTCGAGTTGGTTTCTCGTTTCTTCGAGAAGTACCCTGAGTATACCGACAGGGTTTTCTTGTCCGTGAAGGTAGCCATCCGTTTTTATCTCCGAGTAGTCAAGCACGACAATTTATGGTTCGTCTTGTAGGGTGGGATGCGAGACCGCCAGATGACACTCGACTCCTCGTACGTAGCCCTCAATCAAGCCGCATATAGTCGCTTAATATTCACGACCTCTTTCGTAGCCCGGAGAACCTCCGTCGCAGCGTTTTGGCATGCAAGACTGCCCTTCGGGGTAAAAAGAAGATTGACCTGTTCGAGTCTTGCCGCGTAGATCATAACTACCCGATTGAAGAGGTCATGCAGACGTTGAAAGGTTTGGTTGCGGAGGGTCACTTTGATCATATTGGTATCTCGGAGTGCAGCGCTGCTACGTTGAGGCGCGCCGCCGCGGTCGCTCCTATCGCTGCCGCAGAAATCGAAGTCAGCCCCTGGTCGTACGAAGAAGAAACCAAGAAAGGTTCGTGCGATATCCATAATTGTGTGAAACCTGAGTTGAACATGAAACAGTGTTGGAGACAGCAAAGGAACTTGACATCGCCGTCGTTGCTTATTCGTACGTTCCTTGACTATTATCGCGGGCCAGTATTAGACCTCGAGCCTTGACTGGTGACTGCCTAGGCCTCTCGGACGTGGGTACTTGACCGGCACCATCAAGTCTCCGGATGACCTTCCTGGTGAGTTATTTCTGCGATGACGGTTGCACGCTCGCCGACGTTGATCTCCGCCATTCAGAGGGTGACATGCGCCGCCGTTTCACTCGCTTCAAGGAAGAAGTAAGCGCACACAAAGTACATGCATGATATGACGTGTAATACTCACTTGATGATCTTTAGTACTTCAAGGCCAACTATGCAATTGTGGACGCTCTGAAGGCCATTGCGGAGAAGAAGAATGTCACTCCCGCTCAGCTTTGCATTGCTTGGGTTGGCTCATTGGGAGAGAAAGTGATTCCGCTGCCAGGATCCTCGTACGTGCCTCACGAGATTTGCAATGCTATGGAGTAATACTGACGAAGGCCCAACTCAGACAAGCCAAACGTACCTTGGAGAACCTTGCTGGTGGCGACGTCGAGTTGACCGAGGAGGAACAGAAGGAGATCTTCGCTATCATCGAGAAATTCGAGGTCAAGGGTGATCGCTACAACGGAATGGACCCCAGGATGCTGCATCTATGGGGTTGAATGTCATCTGTGTGGACACTGTATGTAAATAATTCTCGGCTTGTGACGACCCAATATGAATTGACACGACTGTAATACTACTGTACTTCCGTTGCGAGTACCTCCTGGATTGCGTGACAAATGACGATAAAGAGATCCTGATTGCCGTGACAACATGTACATTATGAACAAAGTAAAAACATCGAAGATCAAAGGGATAAGATGCTAAACATTGAAATCCTCTGCTGCTAGATCATGGGTCGACACCGACATGCCTATCCCAAGCCAAGAGTGGATAGGTTCTAAGACGATCTCTTGGACCGCGATGAGCTGAAGTTGTTTTGCACTGAAGTGTGCTTGCCAGGAAATTCAGAGAAGGGACCAACATCTCCTTCTGCAGCAGGTGCTAGTACTGCATTCGTCCTGCAGATGAGATCGGTTTGAGGCAGCTCCTCCTATGGCGGTCGGAAGCACTCGTCTCCGCGTCCCTGATCTGCTAAAGTCTGCTAGCGGCTCTCTGCGTCGCGCCAGCCTTGCTGCAAGTGTCACGCTACCGTGATTTCACCAATAGCTGCGGCATGGGCTAGCTTCTCGCGATGGAAGTACACGCGTTTAGCAAACTTCCAGACCTCGACCCAGACGATGAAGACGAGCGCGCCAATGAATACAATACCCCACTGAAGGTGAAGATCGGTGAGTTACCAGATAATCATGCAGAACGCATAGAGGACAAGATACTTACCTCCCATGAGATCGGTGCATGCAAAAAGACCTTGTCGTTGATCACGGGAATGTAGACGATTGGGAATGTCGCGAGGAAGCCCAAGACGACAGACTAGCCCACGTCCTGTCAGCGACTTCTCCAAGGATCAACGAGATCACAGGACAACGTACCCAGAACAACACCTGGTTCGACCACAAATCCTTAATCCACTGCGTAAGCGGCGTATCGGTTTTCGGATGCATCCAGAACACGCTCTTCCTCATATCCACCATTGCCCACGCAAGAAGCAGACACTGCCAGCTTAACACAGAGAAGCACGCAGCACGGGCCCGGAAGACCGCCTCGCATCCATCGCGTGAGTCGTTGCAACCTCCATTTCCGAGGTTGTCATCTCCGAAACCATAGATAGTGAGAACGAAAGTAGAGAGCGCAACAGCGCCGATGATGATGCCGTAGACGACCATGTCCACGAGTACCTCTGGCAAAACGAGCCCGTAGTGGATATCAACAGGTGATTGGGTAGATGGTCCAGAAGTCCTTACCATTCATGAGTATACCGCGGCGTGCATTGTGCGGAGGGCGACACATAATATCTCTAGCAGCATCTTGCATACCGAGACCCATAGCAGGGGGACCAGAGGTTACAACGACCAGCCACAACACCTCGACTGTTTGGAGATTTTAGCTAGATACAAATTGATGCTGTCGGAATAGGGCATACCGGGACTGAGAGGGAAGACGGAAAGCCGTTCTTGGTCCTTGAATGCAAGTCCCACGAGAAGTACGATGGCCTGACCAACGTTACCGGCGAGGAGATGGAGCGCAAAAGCTTTGATGTTATCGAAGGAGCGACGGCCTTCACGTATCGCCGCAATGATGGAAGCGAAGTTGTCGTCAGTGAGGACAATGTCTACGGTGCACCATTAGCCCTATGGTCTAGGAGATGATACAAGAAAGCTCACGAACCAGACGCGTTCTTGGCAACGTCAGACCCACTACCCATGCCGATACCGACATCCGCACGGGACAAACTCGGACTGTCGTTCACACCGTCTCCAGCTGTTACATACCATGTCAGCGGCGTGGTGTAGAGAGTCATATAATGCAGAACTTACTCATGGCAACAAACTTCTTCTTCCTATGCAGCGCCTCGATCATCCGCACCTTAGTCTCGGGAGAACACCGACCAATGACCCTTGGTAGCTCTTCCATTTTGTCAATCTCTTCATCTGTCATTCTGTCAAATTCGGTCGCAGTCATAACCATGCATTTCGGCATAGTTGCAATATCGTTATCCTCAATGATTCCAATCTCCTTCGCAATTGCTGTCGCCGTGCTCGGGTGGTCACCTGTGAGCATATGTACGGCGATACCTGCACGCCGACAGTCTGCTACTGCAGAGCGTGACTCGGGACCTAGACGTGTATGGGGTATAGTTGAGTACGCTCTCGTCATAAGAGTATTACCAAGAGGCACGCACGAGGAGGATCATAAATACCCGCCAACCCAAAGAACGTCATATCTCTCTCGACCTCCTTCCGGTCGACATCCTTCGTAAGCCCAAACCATTCCCGTCCAGCAAGCGCAAGAACACGAAGTCCCGAGCGCGCCATGTCATCTGCACAGCGCATGATTTCATCCTGGTCGGCCGCCTTGATGTTCCGCACCCCATCTGCTGCCTGGATCGTCATGCATGCGTCAAGTACACGCTCTGTAGCTCCCTTCATAAGCGCGACATATTCGGACTTCCCCTCGGTATACTGGGGTGGGCGGCGAAATATAACCGCCATGCGCTTGACTTCGGATGAGAATGGGTACTCAGCGATCTCTTGGTATCCCTGTCGAATCAGAACAGGTCGGCCACGAGAGAACCTATGCGCAAGAACCTGCAATGCACTAGATATGGCAATGTGTCAGCGTTCAGGTGAGTGGGGCATGTTTAGGGGCCACGCACATCTCAGTCGGGTCGCCTCTCGCAGTCCAAACGCTGCCACCCTTCTCTGCGGGCTCCTGAGTCACAGATGCAATATTGCAAAGCGACGCACATTCGAGGAATGCGCTGAGCTCTGGCGACGACGGGCTCGGTCCTTCCCCGCCTCCCTTGATGTCCCCAGTGGGCGTGGTCGGGTCACTCCTGTGGAACACCATGCGGCCGTCCGTGGGGTTGTACGGGTCCTTTGAGCCTTCGAGAGTATAGCTACCGATGGAAGGAAGCCATACTTTACGAGTGACCATGCTGCCTTGCGTCAAAGTACCTACATACAAGTAGGTGAATTATGTACATCAATGAGCTTATAGGACCACTAATACTCGCCTGTCTTGTCAGAGCAAATGTCCGTGACGGCTCCAAGAGCTTCGATAGAGTCGAGCTTCCGGACGATTACGTGCCTAACGGCCATACGCTTCATACTGATTGAGAAGGTGATGGTGAGTACCACAATGAGCGAGGCAGGGATCATACACAATCCTGCGAGACTATGTAAGCCAAACTCGCAACGAGGTAATGGGTGAAACATACCAGTGGAAACAGCATAGATGATTACCACGCGGTTGTTGACAAAACGATTAGCCGCGGCAACAATGATAGCGAAGACGACCGCGATAACGAAGAGAGCGACTGCCAGTTGACTGAGTCGTCGCTGAAGTGGGGTGCCGACGTTGAGGCCTAGGAAGCGACCAATGTTATCGGTGACGGTGAGAGCATACGCGGAGACGTAGTAATGGAAGAGCTTCTTTCCATCTTGGTTACGCCGGACCTTGCGCACCCTAGTGTTACCTCTTCCCTGCAAGCTTGCAGCAATTGCGCCGATCTCAGTCTTCATGCCTGTGGCAACAACAATGCCCTGTGCGCGACCTTTGGTCACAGTGCTGGAGGAGTACGCCATATTGAGTCGGTCGCCGACGGGTATGTCGTGATCGTATCGTTGACTGGCATTCTTCGCAACAGGGATAGATTCACCCGTCAAGAGAGATTCATCTGCTTCGAAGTTCATCGCGTCGAATAGGCGGAGATCAGCGGGGACGACATCGCCAGTCTTAAGAACGACAATGTCTCCTGGAACGAGCTGAGCGGACGGGATGACAATTTCGTGACCGTTCCGGACGACAGAGGCTGATGGCGATGCGAGCGATCGCAATGAATCCCTGACCTTGAGTGTGAGTTTTGTGGAATGGTGGGTAGGGTATTAGCTCACATCGTCTGTTCCGCCGTGTACTGCTGAAGGAATCCAACGACGACATTCAAGACAATTACGCCTGGAAATGCCAGGGTCAGCACGTAAAATAAGTATGCGAGAGAAAACATACGCACCGGCAATAACGCCACCCTCAATCCACGACTTTATGGCGAGTGAGACGGCGAGCGCGACGATCATGACGAGGACCATGGCATTCACTGAAACATCCTTAGTTCGAGGCTCCAGAGAAACCGAATATCACACATACCAAGTTGAGACACCAGTACCCGTACCCAGCTTACACCGTCGCCTCCTTCCAACTCGTTTGAACCGTACCGCTGAAGGCGCTCCTTGGCTTGTTCATTGGTGAGACCAACCTCAGTGTTGACTTCATATTGAATGGCAACTTGCTCAGCACTGAGCTGGTAAGGGGGTGCAGGATGGTGACCAAGTTGAACGGGGTCGCCCTTTGAGGCAAGATGTCCGGGATGGCTGACAAGAGTTGGGTCCATAGAAACAGAATCGGACCGAGGAGGAATCTCTGGCATGTTTTGAAATGTTGTGTTGTGAGTATACTCCAATCTCGGAAAGGCTGATTCGGAGGGAATCGCAACCTCTTGAGTTCTCTTGAGGTTTATATGCCATTGCTCCGGAGGGAAAAGCTTGGACAAGATGTCTGCACCATGCTCGGCATTGTATCGTTCGAGAAATGCCGGGAAGCACGATTGCTTGGAGAGGGCTTGGGTCCACCGTATAATCGTCCTGACTTGCTATGAAAGATGCAAGCCAAGTTCAATCGTAGACGTCACATGATAGACGCAAGTGCCATTGAACAGAGCCAAGATTGGCAAGAAACCGGAAAGCTCTATAGTCAGCTTCTACGTGCCGTTTCAGCATTACTGGACGCAGGTGCAAAGGGCCATTCCGAGCGAAAGCGGAATGGTATATGTAGTACTTAGATAAGGCATCGCAGACACCGGTCATGCATGAAGAAGTTGCCGCGGAAGCAACACCAAGACTGTGATGCAACTCTTGGGTCATCACGTGCACGCGACAAGTCTTGGTCGAAAGCTTGACCTCTCGGCGCTGACAAAAGCGAAGACTTTTGGTGTACCCTACATAGTGAGCTGGAGGGAAGGGTTTCTCCGCTGACCATTTGCTGTAGATAAGACGAACGTTGGTCCGTTCTCTGCATAAAAGGGAATACAGACCTAGAATGAATAGACGATGTAGACATACATGCCTACTGAAAACGCACCTCAAGTTGTACATGTAAAACTTCTTTTGTGGTGGTGTCAAGGCTGTGTCAATTGAACGTTTGTATCCTGGATGAGCAGAAGGAGGCAGAAGGAGTCGAGGACGATGTCGTAAAAATACGCCCACAACGTCAATTTCATGGTTTGATGGAGAGTCAATAGAATCAATCACGGATTGCAACCTATTGCAACGGCCCCCTGAGAAACAGTCAGGCCTGACTGCCAAGACCAAAGCTATGTAGCTGATCATATTCAACGACCCGGGGAAGGCGAAGAAAGGTCCGACAGGATCGCGTCTACTGAACGCTTCGCAGACTGGTTGCAAATAACGCTTATGACAGACAGATGTTATCGGCCACTATCGCTCTATATACTGCTTGTGAAGGTGTATACGGCCACCATTGGTTTCCCGGTATCGGGAAATATATAGGGTGCTTCGTTTAGGGGAACGAATCCGAACGATGCATCTGTTGCGCGTACCAACGGCATATTCGATATTGTAGTAATGAGCGGGATGTATCTCGTGGGATTTGTATTACTGATATCCCAACGTTGGTTAATGGGCGGCTGAAAATGTTCAGCACCTTGATCGAATGGAATATCACTGACAACTTACAGCCAAGTGGGTATAAGTAGGGATCACGAACAAGAGGAGAGGCTCAGCGTATCCGGCTTCAACCCTACAGTTGAATCCTACTCATCCCATCAGCGGTAGCCCGCCATATCTTGATCTCCTCTCACCTCTTAGCTAGCCTTCGCTATGGTCCAAAATACTACGACACTTGGCGGGAACGCGTCCAATGTGGTAGTCGGCAAAGTTGCGGTATGTTTGTTAACCTGCAGCCATACTGTACTCCTCTGAACTCAGTGCGCATATGTGAATAGCATGGCCTTATGACGATGACGTACGTTTTCACGATACCTATAACATGGTTCATAGACACATGGCGTTGTTCTCCCTGGTAGGATGAGGCAACCCCAGCCCGTCTCGGACGAAGAAGCCTTCGAGGCTATCAAGGCAGGTATAGATGCTTTGCCCGCGGGTGCCAAGATGTTCCTCAACACCGGTATGTTTGCACGCCAGACTGAGTTTGCTTAGAGGCATGAATGACCTGAATGTTGCAGCTGAATTCTATGCGAGCGATCTGAGTACCGGCAACCTCGAGTTACTCTCTCGTTTCTTCGAGAAGTACCCTGAGTATGCCGACAGGGCATTCTTGTCCGTAAAGGTAACCTTGCGTTTCCTTGCCTTGAAGTTTCAAGTTCCCCAACTCACTGGGGCGTGGATCTGTCCATAGGGTGGCACACTACCGAATCAATTGGTCTTTGACTCCTCGTACGTAGCGTCAATTGATTGCCTTGTCATTGATGATGGAACTCACAGTTTCGTTTGTAGCCCGGAGAACCTTCGTCGCAGCGTTCTAGCATGCAAGGCGGCCCTTCGAGGCAAAAAGAAGATCGATCTCTTCCAGTCTTGTCGTGTCGACGACAAGTATCCAATCGAAGATGTCATGGAGACATTGAAAGGCCTAGCTGCAGAAGGCCACTTCGATCATATTGGAATTTCAGAGTGCAGCGCTGCCACTTTGAAACGCGCCGCCGCAGTTGCGCCTATCGCCGCCGTCGAAATCGAAGTAAGCCCTTGGTCGTACGAAGACGAAACCAAGAAAGGTTCGTGAATTCGCAGACATGGAAGATAACTGCTCTGACGGATAGACAGTATTGCAGGTGGCGAAGGAACTTGACACTGCTGTGGCGGCTTACTCGTGCGTCGAGTGATTCGCTAGACTGGAGATGTTCATGTGGGTCTGACCAACGTTGTAGGCCCCTGGGACATGGATATCTGACCGGTGCCATCAAGTCCCCGGAAGATATTCCTGGTGAGCTGCTTCTTATGTCCGCCGCAGCTTGACTGACTGAATCACTTCCACTCAGAGGGTGATTTTCGCCGCCATCTGACCCGATTCAAAGAGGAAGTAAGGGGAACATCATCCATTGAAATATAAAGTATGCTTACTCAATCTGTCACAGTACTTCAAAGCGAATTATGCCATTGTCGATGCTCTGAAAGTCATTGCGGAGAGCAAGCACGTCACCCCCGGACAGCTCTGCATTGCCTGGGTTGGCTCATTGGGCAAGAAAGTGATGCCGCTGCCAGGATCTTCGTACGTGTCGAATGAGGAGCAACCAAGTAGAATCTGTTACTGACGAATTGTCCAGAAACGCCAAACGCACCTTGGAGAACCTGGCTGGTGGTGATGTTGAATTATCTGAGGAGGAGCAAAAGGAAATATTCTCCATCATCGAGAAATTCGAGATCAAGGGTGATCGTTACGGCGGACAGGACCCCAAGATGACGCGCCTTTGGGGTTGAATGTCGATACTGGCTTAATGCGAACGAGAAGAGACATGGCAGATGTAACAATATATACAGTATGGCTTCACCTGATGGCCAGTCTGAGTCTCCACAGAGAAGACCAGAAGACACGCGTGGATGGACGTTCAGGTGAACGATCGGAAAGTGATCGCGGCGAAATGCTTGGCCGCGGCGGGCATTTGGAATTGAGGGTTATCTTATCTCGCATTTTGGTCGAAAACGCCGACGGAATCCATTCGAGGGCAGAGATGGGATCGTCGGCAAGTCCATTCAAGCAAAACAAAGTGCTCAGCTGGATTTCATTTGTGACCACTGACTCGACTGGGTCGGTAAATCCGCTCGAGTCACCGCCGTTATACCAAGGTTTCACCACTCAGGGTCTTAGCTCCGGCCTTCACTACTTCTTGCTCCTGACCTGAACCCTTCAATCCCCTCTCAACATGTGTGGAATCGTAGTTGCACACGGGCTGGAAAAACCAACCTCTGACCGAGTTCGTCTCATCGCTTGCTCGAAAAAGATTCGCCACCGTGGTCCGGATTGGTCGGGCTGCTATGTCGGAAAGCAGACAGTGCTCGTCCATGAACGTCTTGCTATCGTTGGTGTCGGTACGTACATATCTCATAGAACATCACTGTACGCATCCTAATCCATCTGTGATCATAGACACTGGTGCTCAGCCGCTTGTGAGCAACGATGCAAAGACCATCCTTGCCGTCAACGGCGAGATCTACAACCACCTCAAACTGAAAGCCGGTCTGAAGACCCCCTATCAGTTCAAGACTCACTCTGATTGTGAAGTCATCATCCCCTTGGTGAGACTGACTCTTCCCCCGACGTATGGACCCATCTAACTTTACAAAATAGTACCGTGAACATGACAAGGGTCTCTGCGACATGCTTGACGGCATGTTCTCCTTCGTCCTACTTGACGAATCCGTAGAACCCCCTCGGATCATCGCCGCACGCGACCCCATCGGTATCACCACCCTCTACCAAGGTTGGGACTCCAAGCGTCCTGGCGCAACCTTCTTCGCATCCGAACTGAAAGCTATCATCGACGAATGCGACAAGATCATCTCCTTCCCTCCCGGCCATGTGTATGACTCACGCGACCAGTCCACTACCCGGTATTACCAGCCCTCATGGTGGGACGGTGACCTCGAGGGACCCAACGCTGTCATTCCAACCAAAAAAGCAGACCTCACGTTGCTTAGAGAGACATTAGAGGCCGCTGTAAGGAAACGGCTGATGAGCGAGGTCCCGTATGGTGTACTCCTGAGTGGTGGCTTGGATAGCAGTTTGATTGCTAGCATTGCTGCGAGAGAAACCGAAAAGGTTGCTCAAGCCCAGGCGGAGGCTCGTCGCAAAAAGTTAGAAGAAAGTCGCAGCGGTCCCCCGACGCCCGGTGCCGACCCGGCTTCAGAATACGGTACGTCCAACGACATGGAGGGTCTGAGGGTCAATATTGACTCTTTGACCAGCTACTATTGCTTCCTGGCCCCAGCTTCATTCTTTCTCTATCGGTCTTGAGAACTCTCCGGATCTCCTCGCCGCTCGAAAGGCCGCCCATTTCCTTAGCACCGTCCATCACGAATATGTTTTCACAGTTCAGGAAGGCTTGGACGCTATCCCTGATGTGATTTACCACTTGGAAACTTACGATGTGACCACTGTCCGCGCGAGTACGCCGATGTACCTCTTGAGCAGAAAGATCAAGGCCATGGGTGTCAAGATGGTGTTGAGCGGTGAGGGAAGTGATGAAATCTTTGGAGGTAAGTTCCCGAGTTCTCTTCACCCTTCTGTGCTAAGGCTAACTCTCCCCTCAGGCTACCTGTACTTCCATGCTGCCCCCGACCCCAAGTCGTTCCATCAAGAATGCGTCCGCCGTGTAAAGAATTTGCACACTGCCGACTGTCTGCGCGCCAACAAGTAAGGAATACGCTTGTCAGATAGAATTCTCCCGGCTATCAACTGACTTACTGTTCACCACACAACAGGTCAACAATGGCCTGGGGTCTCGAAGCCCGCGTCCCCTTCCTCGACAAATCCTTCCTCGAAGTAGCCATGAACATCGACCCTACCGAAAAGATGTTCAACAAAGGCGGGGCATCGCAACAAGAACTCGACTCGGACGGTTGCCCCCGAATGGAGAAATACATCCTCCGCAAAGCCTTTGATTGTTCGCCAGATGGGAAACCTTACCTGCCCAAGTCTATCCTCTGGCGTCAGAAGGAACAGTTCTCTGACGGAGTAGGGTATTCGTGGATCGACGGCATGAAGGACCATGCGGCTTCTGTTGTGTCCGATGAGGACTTTGCTAAGCGGGCGGATCGGTGGCCGAAGGATACGCCTGATACGAAGGAGGCGTATTGGATTCGAGATATCTTCGACAGTCAGTAGAGCTTTCACTTCTTCCTCGGTGTGAACGGCAATCTGATTATGGCTTTCTTTCAGGTCTCTTCCCAAACCCCGCTGCGGCAGAGACTGCTGTAAGATGGATTCCCCGTGGCGACTGGGGTTGCGCCTCAGATCCCAGCGGACGAGCAGTGAGCATCCACGAAGCCGCATACGGCCAAGAGACTTCGTCGTAGTGCTCGCAATCGTCCTCGTCCTCGTCACCAATACGCCATTCATTCTTGTGTGCAAGTGCAAGATGTAAAAGTGTCAGGTTTGATTTAGAAGAAGAGGGAAACCCACATAGCCTGTAATACAAGTTGTAGTCTAAGAGGAAACGGAGAGGAGTTAACAAGATGAATGGAATACGAGAGAGGCTCAGAGAGGGGAATAGACATGATTGGATATGTATGTAGTAGACAGCAGAAAAAAAAAGAAAAAGAAAAAGAAAAAGAGACGTAGCCGGCGGATATATGTAGTCATCGTTCATGCACATGGATGGTTTGCCCGGGAAGAAACATGAGGGATGGTTGTAAACGAGAGTGAGGTATGAGTGAACGTGGATATGAAGCCTGAGGGAAGCTTGGGTTGGAGATCGAGACAGGGTCAATGATGGAACGGTCAACGATTGTAAGAAGCGCACAGTAAGGTAAGGAGTGAGTGATATATATGGAGAGTGTCTGATAGGGAGAGTGAGTGAGAGGGAGGGCGTAGCACCAACAAATCAAAACAGAGAAGAGAAAATTGGATTATTATAATCATGTGTGTGTGGATGACTGAAAAAAAAGAGCATGGTGTGTGTGGAATAACGAGTGATACGGTATCATCAATAATGGGTAACTCAATGACACTACGAGAGATGGAAGAAAAAAGAAGACGAACAATATGAAAACAAAAAACAATGGGAGGGTGGAAAGCAGGAGGACAGAGGTAAATGGGGATCGTGGCTACGAACACGCAGCAAGGGGAAATAATAAAAAGAAAAAGTGTTGCTAGACATAGAACTCAACACAAGAGAGGGCAAGGAGAAAGCGGGTGATGTCGTTACATAAGATAATCCGTAAGACGTGACAAGGTTCCGAAGCAAACGTCGATAGGCCAAAGAATAAGTAAGACGAGGACGAGAGAGCAGTGGCAGGCGGCGGGCGGCGGGGTGAAGGCATTCAGGCGGTGAGTAGAAGGAGTTATAATCAACGTGACGTCTCGTTAAGTTTCACTAACGACGGATCTTGCGCAACGAGATTCCTGTAAAACCCAACCCCAGAATCTTCCGATGGTGCAGGCGAAGACAGTTTCGTAGCGGCCGCCGCCGTCTTCGTCGCAGCGCTGTTTTGAGAGACATTACGAGGTCGTTTAGGCACAGGCGTCGAAGTCGACGTCGCCCGAGTGCTACCATCCCAAGCGGGTCTCTCCCTCGTCACGGTCACCTTGATGGAATGCCCCTCATCGGATTGGAGAGGCTTTCTGGTGCCATTCACAGGGGTCACTTGCGTACGGCGACTCGCAGGCCGACCATGGGTGGGAGAATCGGCAGAGACAAGTCGAGTACCGAACTTGGCGTTCGCAGAGGACTCTCGTGCGTACGCTGTCGTCGTCGTAGCGGGTACGCCACGCCGCGCACTCGAGTTGGAGACTTGCCTGCCCTTGACTACAGGCTTCTGCAGCGTCACTTTGTCTGCGCCCCAGTAGGAGAAACTCATCTTGCTCTTGCGATCCGAGTCGTCCGATTCTGCCCCTTCCTCGTCATCATCTGGCATAGGGACTATTCGCGGTTTTGGTACGCCGCCGGAATGTACTTGCTGCCTTGAGCGAACGACGCTGGAAGACGACTGGTTGGTCACAAAAATATCGCAGACAATCAGAAGACCTACTCGTCCATAGAGACAACACCTTCTCTTGGCAATACAACCTCGCCAATATCCCATGTCTCAATCTATGACAATGCAGTCAGCAACACCGTATCTCTGCGCAAAGATACCATTCAGTTCCACACGAACCTTGATAAACTTGTACAAGTTCCGAGGTTTGGTATGCGAATTCCTTCGGCCAGTCGTGGCGTACTTCGCTTTCCCCTGCAACTCGGGCAACGAGTTCGTTCTCGCATTGGTGGCAGCAACCAAAGGCAGCGAAGTGGTCCCCGTTCTCTGACACCGCAAAACGACATCATTGAAGGCGACCAACCATAGGTCCTTCTTACCGCCGATACCATGGTTCCCCGATTGCAACACGTCGCTCAGCCGCTTGAACGATGTTTTGCCTCGTACACCTTTCGAACCTTGCGATGCAGGCGGAGCGGACGCCTTGCTGTCTGTCAAGGGGTTAATCCCGACTACCGGCCGCTCTTCTACCAGTACCCTTGAAGGCTTGGGGACCATCAATTGCTTGACCTTATCCAGACCTTCAATGCGGGCGAACACGTCTCGCGTCTTATCTCGCTCTTCCTTTTGAATCTTCTCGTCTTCTATACTCCTCACGATGGTCTCTACCTCTGCGACCATCTGGAGGGTGCTCTCGTATTCGAACGTGCTCGGGTCGGTGTGGAAGAGCAAGTTCTGGAAGAGCAATGGGTATTTGAGCAGCCTCTGGAAAGGTTTCGATAACGAGATGGCCAGGCCGGTCTCTCCCTTTTCCGAAGCCAACATTTCCAATTTTTGAAGATATTGGCAAACTTTCAGCCATTGGTCCGCGTCTTGCTTTTTCGGCTTTTTGGTTGCGCTTGCCGTGGACAGTGCGTTGTCGACCTGTTCCAGCGCGCGCTCGAGATGCAGGACATATGTGGCATAGCCGTGCAGGATATGCGACTGTTGGAGCGAATGATAATGCGGCGATCAATCAGCAATGAACATGAAAACAAATATTTGACGCACATTTGATACGAAGACGTCTGCCAATGACCGTACCAATGGGTATTGTTCTTCGTAACGTTTCCGCAGCCCTTCACTAAGTTTGATATGGCCCTGAAGAATACCATCCTCGATAGCCTCCAGGCATTTACGGAGGTCCTCCGGGAGCTGCGTCGGAGGAACAGCACCGGGGATCGTCACGGGAACCGACGGCGTTGTCGGGTTGCTCCTCTTGAATTTCCGCAATACCTTTGAGCTCGAAGCAGCATTCGCCACAGACTTGGAGCCCGATGGATGTTGGCCATTGCTTTCGATGAAGGACTGTCGACTCAGGGATTGGGTAGAGCCCGTCAAGGGGTTCGATCGAGGAGGGGGAGGTAGGGATTGATGAGATCGCGAAGGGAAAGGCACGTTAGGCTTACCACCGCCGTTTACTGTGCGCGTTGTGCCGTAAGGCGAACGAGGATGATTATGCTTAGCCGCCTGGCTCATTCCACTCGCAAACTTGGGTCTGAATGCGGAGTAACCGTTGCCTAGTTGGTCCTCTGCTTCGTCTTCTTCATCCGAGTTTAGCGACTCGCCGTCAATGTTGGGCGTGTCCTTGTGCGGGTCGTCCTTGCGTGGCACCTGACCCGAAGGACCGTCCGTTCGAGAGCCAGTCGGGGAAAGGAAGCGGGAAGCGATGGGAAGGTAGTCGATGGACTCCCGAGGAGACTCGATCCTTGAAAAGTCCTCGTAGTCCATGGCTACCGGTGTGGCGATGGGAGTAGAAGCAGAGTATGGATGAAGGAGGGGCTCGATGAATGTTTCCTTGAGCTTGATGAGTTCAGTCACGTAGCTAGAAAGACGGTCGTCACGGGCATGAAACAGTGGGAGCGGGACGGATATACGCACCGTTCCTCGCTGGCCACAATCTCCCAGAGCACTTCCTGTCGTGTGCGCTCTCGTTGGCCCAAATTGGAGACGAGGTCCTCTTCCGCACCTTCGGACCAAGACTGGGCGGCGAGGATACGGCTGCTCGCGTTGGTCATTTGCGAATACGGCGTTGTAGAGCGCAGCGACTGGTGCATTGAGGCCGCATCGTTGTAATGCTTGGGGACCGGTGAGGTCGCGGCACGGGCAGAGGCAGGTTTTGCGGATTTGGCTGTGGAAGTAAGGTCGGATTTGGATGAGGCAGCGGTAGAGGTGGAACCGCGTGAGTCCTTGCCTTGGAAACGAGAGACATTGGTCTTTGCAGGGCCTGCGCCCGGGGGAGGGGTGTCGGATGCAGGTAGCGGACGGTCAGACTGGGGCGTCGGGGTTGGAGGAGGGGAGAGGAAAGCGACTTTCTTGTGGACGTCGGCGCCGCTGGACTCTTTGGAGCCGTGGTTGGCCTTGCGCGAGCTGCGGCCTGTCGAGTCCTGCTCTGAGCGACCGGAGCGTGAGGGCGCGACCTGGGGGGCTTCTGCTGGAGCTGGTTCGTCGTCTTTCGATACTGGAGGCGGGAGAGGAGTGGGGTCTGCAGTCGGGGTCTGGGTTGAGGATGATGCGGGCGAGTCGGAGACGTTTGGCTCTTCAATTGGAGGTAGAGGGCGGACGGAGATGTCGGGGAGAGGCTTGAAGGCGGAGACAAAGCTGGAGGGGGTGGACGAGTCGCGGGTTGGAGGCCATTGGCCGAGGGGAGGGAGCTGAGGGACCTTTTCCCTGTGCACCGGGTCCTTGTCCTTGTCTTTCTCCTTGGAGAGGCCGCGATTGAAGCGATTGAGAAAGGCCTTCATCGTCGTTGTCGGCGGAGCACCAGGAGCTCGCCGTGTGCGGAGGTGAGCAGGTCGAGGCGGAAGGCGAAAGGCGAAAGGCGAAAGATGGACGCGAGTTGGAAAGAACGTGGAGAGCTCGAATCCAGCGCCGGGCAAGCGAGGCACAGCACTTGAACGTTTACTACTCTCACTATTATTTACTTTACTTATGGCCAGGCCAGCTCATGAGACCAAACATCTCGCGCAGCTGTCGTATCCATTCCGAACCTCGTCTTTTCATCTCGCCCAGCTTGACAACGGCCACACCAATGGCTCCGCGCTTTGGATGGGCGCCCAGATCCTCTCCTCCTTTCTCGCCCACACCCACAGCAGGCGCACCCACGGGCACGCCGAGCACTCGCGCCCCCGCGTCGTCGAGCTCGGGAGCGGCATAGGCCTCTCTGCGTACGTCGCCGCCGTTGCCTCAGCCGACTCCGGCGTTCAACGTTCAAAAACTCGGCTGCTCAGGCTCGCAATGAGTTCCCTCGGATGGGATGTCCTCGCCACCGATCTGCCCGATGTGATATCCTCCGTCCTCACTGGGAACATTGCTCGCAACTTTGCAACTTTGCCCCCAGCTAGCGGTTCCATCCAAGTGCGCGTCCTCAACTGGGCCGTCCCTCCCTCTGAATGGGTTTGGGACAATGACCTGCACATTGCGGCCACCCCAGAGAACCTCGCTGCAACACGCCCGCCGTCAAACCTTGGCTCTGCTGAGACCCTCAGACCTCCGTTCGATATGATCATCTCTGCAGACACGTTGTATGACCTCGCTCTCGTAGAGCCTTTGCTACGGTCCATTCACACACTCTCCACGTTGTCTCTCAGCTCTTCTGGCCGCGCGCCGCTGGTTTACATTTGCCTCGAGAGACGCGACCCTGCACTGATAGACCACGCGCTCTCTGCCGCCCAATCGACGTGGAATTTCACCACGGACAAGGTTCCCCGCCGCAAGGTCGCGAAAGCGATGGAAAAGGAAGGCTTGAGGTGGGCTCCAGAAGATAGGGAGGGAATAGAGATCTGGAAATTGTCTTTGCGTCCAAACCAAACCAACAATCATTACGAGGGTATATAGGGTGCTCATTAGCTCGTAAATTCATTCCTACCATCTACAATCCAAGCTATCCGTTTCAATCTGTCTGCGGAGCTCTGTTATGCTCCATCTGGCGTGTCGGCTGACTGGGTACTGCTATAGAATATCAGTCATGTTCGGTTAAGATGCAACTTTGACTGCATACCTTGGGACATATTCAGCATCCTGATCTTCCCTGCGAGTGGTCACCAGCTTGAGTGACCTGTCGAACCCATGTGCGGACTGCATCAAGTGTCAACACGCTATCCGAATTTCAACACGAGATGAATACTTACCAAGTCCCTCCATGTTTCTTCTTCATCATTCTCAGTCTGCAATTGATACAACTGCAAAAAGCCTTCGAATCTAGCTTACAAGTAGTATATTCTCAGAACTCGGAATGTCAAAGGAGCGACCGACACTCACGTCAAATGACCCTCGTCTGTGACATCCAAGAAACTCAACTCATCTTTCGCATCTTCGTTGAGCGGCGCGCCATTCGTGTCTATGGCCCATTTGTCCAACCCTTCCGACGAAAGGTACGCACCCTCCGGTGGCACCAGCAAACTTGGACTCGGAACCCCATCTACAGGCGTTGGAGGTGGCGGAGGTGGTGGCGGGGTACAATATTTCGAGAATATGTGCTTCAGACACGACTCGAACTACATTCATTCATCCATTTTATTAGTTCAGCGGAACTTGTTTTCGTTTCATTCAACGCGAACGAGTAGGACTCACCTGTTCTGAAATGGCACCGTCATCATCTAAGAGTTGCACCCCCGCAGCGCGTGCATTTCTACGACCTTGACGCGATTCAGGCTCTGGAGTCTCTGGACGAGGAGAGGCGGCTTGAGAGCGCAACTCGTCCAGAGCGCGGTTCTTCTTGATCGGCGAAGCGGGGGGCATGTCCTTGTAAGGGTCACTTGAGGACGTCGACGACATCGTGACGTTCCTTATATACGGCCTGACGGATGGTTGCCTAGGAGGTCCGCGTAGAGGCCAAGATGTTGAATATGTAGAATGAAGAGAAACCCGAGCAACTGAAAGACTGAAAGATTCCCTTCGATCTCTGCTCCGTAAAAGGAAATTGTAGAAAGTGTGTTGGGACGAGGCGCGCATGACTTTGAGCTACCTTCGCCTTGTGGACTATCCACCACCAACAAACACTCACCATGGCTCCGTCAAGGTCGGAACCGCTCTCCATCGAGTCTCTGCTGCAAAAGCAGAAACAGGAGAAGGAGGCCGCAGCAAAGGTCATCCACCACAGTCTTACATCGCATATAATTGTCCACTGACACCCGAAACATCACAGCCCAAATTCCTTACAAAGGAGGAGCGCGCCAAGCTCGCCATTGAGAAGCGTGCACAGGAAATCAAGGAGAAACGGGAACGAGAACTCCAAGCTCAACGAGACAGGGAAGCGTTGGAGAGAGAGGCAGAGGAGATCCGTGCGAGGGAGAGAGAACGCGAACGAGCAGCCAGGTATGGAGGGGGGAATGGTCGATGTCAGTCAGCTCGTTCATTCTATGCTGAGAATCCACTTATTTAACCTGATATCCTCAATACAGATGACGACCGTAACGATCGTGATCGAGGTCGGTACGGTCGGAATGACCGCGACCGTGACCGCGACAGAGATAGGGACAGGAGACCTCAATATGACGATAGGCGAGGTTCATACCAAGGCGTACCTACCGGTCCTCGAGCAGATAGAGGAAAAGCACCTCCCTCAGGCCCTTCCTCGTCCAATTCACCTGCTCCTCCTGGGTCAATGGCTCCCCCACCACCGCCCTCCAACGGGAACGGGAACAGCAACGGAATACCAAATATAACGGAAGTCTCAGAACCATACGTACCACCCATGACAGACGACGACTTGACCGCGATCCGGTCACGCTATCTCGGGGTGGACAAGAAGAAGCGCAAGATTCGAAAGATGAACGATAGAAAGTTTGTGTTTGACTGGGACGAGCAAGACGACACGTACTCTGCCGAAGCTCCCGTTGCCGTCGGTAGCAATAGGCAGGGAGCGCAAGTGGCGTTTGGCCGAGGACATATTGCCGGCATGGACGATGGCGCGAGTATGGCGGTGAGCGCGAAGAGAAGTGAGGGTGGTGTGGGTGCTGGTATTCAGGTTGCTGATCCGTTGGAGAGGAGGAAGGCTGCGAAGATTGGGTTGGATGAGAGGCATTGGTCTGAGAAGCCTTTGCATGAGATGAAGGAGCGTGACTGGCGTATTTTCCGCGAGGATTTCAGTATTGCTGCTAGAGGTGATGGATATATGCTGCGAATCTCAACTCTATTTGTTTATTCTGACCTTGTTTTTCATTTTCTTTTACAGGTGGTCAAATCCCTCATCCTCTTCGCTCATGGGCGGAATCCTCCATTCCTCCAGAGATTCTCGAGATCATCGAACAGATCGGTTACAAGGAACCATCACCCATCCAACGACAAGCAATTCCTATCGGCTTGCAGCGGAGGGATGTCATTGGTATTGCGGAAACAGGTGTGTACATATGCAACCCTACAAGCGTTGCCCGTGCCCGAGAACAATAAACTGATGCTAACACCCCTTAGGTTCCGGTAAGACCGCCGCTTTCGTGATCCCAATGCTCGCTTTCATCTCCAAACTTCCTCCCTTCACCGACGAGATTAGACATTTGGGACCTTACGCTCTCATCCTTGCGCCTACTCGTGAACTGGCTCAACAGATCGAGTCCGAGACGAAGAAGTTTGCCGGTCCGCTGGGATACACTTGTGTTTCCATCGTTGGTGGTGTACGTGTTTCAACGGTTGCTGTCACATAGTGGAAGGATGACTGACATTGTCTGTGTTTATAGCGTGCCGTAGAGGAACAGCAATTCAACCTTCGTTCAGGTGCTGAAATCATCATCGCCACTCCCGGTCGTCTGAAAGACGTTATCGAGAGACACGTCATCGTCCTCTCCCAATGTCGCTACGTCGTCATGGACGAAGCCGATCGAATGGTCAACCTCGGTTTCGAAGCCGAGCTTACCTTCATCTTGGACAAGCTTCCGTCCGATACCATGGAGGGTGAAGATCAAGGCGAGCAAATGGATGTGGACGGCGAGACTATGATCAAGAAGGGCAGGACGAGAGTGACGACGTTGTTCTCTGCTACGATGCCACCTTCTGTCGAACGGATTGCGAAGAAGTATCTACGCAAACCGGCTGTGATCACTATTGGTGAGGCAGGTAGGGCTGTGGATACTGTCGAGCAACGCGTCGAGTTCGTCAACGGAGACGAGAAGAAGAAGTGCGTTGTTCCCTATGTGTGTGTGTGTGTGTGTGTGCGAGAACTTTAACTCACTTGGTTCTCTATCAGGCACCGGATGCTCGAGATTCTCAACAGCAATCAATTCACTCCACCCATTATCGTATTCGTCAACCAGAAGAAAACGGCAGACATGGTCGCAAAGGATCTTCAACGTGCAGGCGTACGTATAACCAACATGTAGCCGCATTCAAGATGTTATCTCTGACTTCCCCGTTTTGTAGTGGAGTGCAGCGACGTTACATTCAGGCAAAAACCAAGATCAACGAGAAGCAGCTTTGCAGTCCCTCCGAACAGGCGACGCAGACATTCTCGTTGCCACTGATCTTGCCGGTCGTGGTATTGATGTTCAGGACGTCAGCCTTGTGATCAATTATCAGATGGCGAACACAATTGAGGCATACGTGCATCGTATCGGTATGTTCACCGCATTTCTGGTTTCCCTTGGGATTAGTACTTTATGACGGTGTGTATTGATATCCTCTCGCGCTTTCTAGGTCGTACGGGTCGTGCGGGCAAGCAAGGTACCGCGATTACATTCTTGACGAATGACGACGATGAAGTCATGTGCGTACCTCTCATTTCATCTATCTTCTTCTCTCCCGCGAGGTTTTCTCTCGAACATGTGGCTAATCAAAACAATGCTCGTTTATCCCAATACAGGTACGATCTCAAACAAGGTACGTTCATTCTCCGACATTTCGCAGATCCCGCGTTCTCAACGGTCGGCGCCCGCTCGCCTTCTTCTTTTTCTTCTCTTCCAGAGATCGCCAAGAGCCCGGTGTCAAAGGTGCCTATCGAACTTGCAAGACACGAGGCTGCTCAGCACAAGGTCTCGAAGGAGATGAAGAGAAAGAGAGATGCCGAAGATCAAGGTTGATTGGCCCGGGCCAAGTTCCTGGACAGCCCCATATCATCAGCAGCATTTCATGCTCTCTATCTGCGTCTTGGTTCTCTCGTCACCTCGTCATCCACCTTTTCCTTCGTTGTATGTGTACAGTAGGTATCGTCGTTTCACCAGGAAGGTAATCCAACTTGGCTATATGAACGAACGTGCATACCCAGTCCGCGCGGTTGTGGGTTATGTGGTATTGCTGTTTGTCGAACACCTGCATTGTAAGCCAAGCCCACCGCAGAGCAAAAGTCCACATTTCATCCGGTATGTATGGTTTGTTGTACCTTCTCCCGCATCTTGGTATCTCTTGCGCTCCTTGACAGATCGGAAGCTACATACCCATTTGAGCAAATGGCCAGCAGTTGACAC
This sequence comes from Lentinus polychrous, assembly GCA_000787475.1. Lineage (NCBI taxonomy): Eukaryota > Fungi > Basidiomycota > Agaricomycetes > Polyporales > Polyporaceae > Lentinus > Lentinus polychrous. The sequence goes on along the minus strand of JSYW01000171.1, from coordinate 242 downwards.
CCTTCGCCCATTCAGCCACTGCAGACTCTACACATGAAGTCCTGCATGAAACTCAGTCTTTTCAAAGTAGATGACGCCGTTCTCCGATGTAACACCCCACCTTCTCCGTTCGGGTCGGCGAGCCGCGAGCTAGTTCAAATCCTGTACGGTCTCTCCAAATTGCCAATTCTTCCAGGAACGCCGATGGTAAGTGGCTAAGGAAACACCGCGAAGTGGGTCCAACTATGTCAGCGATGTCCATG
>JSYW01000169.1:0-52143 GCA_000787475.1 Lentinus polychrous | reverse complement strand
TTGGTGGCAACTCCAGTGAGGCCATCGGCGATGCCAGCAATGTGATCAGCGTTCTCGAGGGCATTGCTGCCTCCACCGCTGCCACCCTTGCGGCGGCGGGCCTCGAGCTCACGCTTCTGCTGGCTGGCACCATAGATGTTGGTGGCGACGCCAGTGATGCCATCGGCGATGCCAGCAGCGTGGTCGGCGTTTTCGAGAGCATTGCCGAGTCCGCTTCCACCTTTGCGGCGACGGGCTTCAAGCTCACGCTTCTGTTGAGTAGCACTGAAGGTGGCGGTCAGCACGGAAGCTACTTCTCTGCCCAAGAGTTTACATACCCGTAAATGTTGGTTGCAACACCGGTGAGGCCATCAGCGATACCAGCGATGTGGTCGGCGTTCTCGAGGGCACTGCTGCTTCCACCGCTGCCGCCCTTGCGGCGGCGCGCCTCGAGCTCACGCTTTTGTTGGGTTGCACTAAAGACATTTTCAGCCACGTGATCACAGGCAATGCTCGCGGAAAAGGAACATACCCGTAGATGTTGGTGGCGACGCCAGTCAAACCGTCAGCAATGCCGGCGGCGTGGTCAGCGTTCTCAAGAGCACTACCACCACCGCGGAAGCGACGTGCTTCGTGGTTGACGGGCACGGCAAATGAAGGAACGGAAGAAGCAGCGACAACTGCGAGGATAACAGACGTAGAGAAATGCATGGCTGATAGAGATTTCAAGATAAAGAGTTGAGTCGTAAAAGTGTAGTCGTGAATGAAGTCGTTAGATGTGTGCAGCAAGGAAAAGGAATGCGAAAATGAACAAAAAAAAGTCAAGGCTATCGGGGATGATGGTCAGCGAGACATTTCGTTAACAAGTCCGTGTGCTACTCACCGACCAGCACCGTGACTTGGAAGAGGACTTTTGGAGAAGTGAAGGGGGCTGAGGATTGGAAGCCCAACCACTGACACCTTTTATACATGGATCCCTCCCGATGACTTGGGCGTGTGGACTTAGCACGGCACACTAAGCCCTCTCGACCTCAAGCAAGGCAGTCACCCCCGAAACATTTGCCAGCAGCGTCAGAGCTACCAGATGATGTCCGAATTGCACCACAATGGAACATTTGAACAGCCAAACCTTCAGCAAACTTGCAAATTCACGATGTTGAGCAGAGATCCACCGCGTCCGCGTGATTGGATCGCAGGTCAGCAGAAGGAGTATATCATAGCGATGAACCAAGTCAATTGCTAGGCACTGGCAGAACGAGATCTGCGCATACAGTACCCCCGATTCACTGACAGCAAGATACTGCCTTCATAAGAGTCTCCATAGGGATTTCGATGGAAGGCCGACGCACTTGACTAAGTTCAGCGCGGCTGCGGATTCCGACTGAGCGTGGTACTCAAACCTCCAAGATGATAGCAGACGTCGTTCACGATAGATTGCCGCAGAGGAATACCACTCGCGCCGATCGTAAGGAAGACCACTGCCAGTGGTATATGCTGCTGCACAACGATCACTGTTTCAGTTGGGCAAAGCTAAGCGTACCTACCAGGTTACACGCTAGCTAATACGCCGTTGACAGCTTGAGACTCTTCCATCTGTGCAAGGTGGAGGATGGAGCGATTGCCGCTTTGGTAGCATATGCATACTGGCGTTTGCGAGTGGGATACGTTACAGACAATCCGAGCAAGGATAGATGCTGCCGAATGAGATGCATTCCAGGCGATAGAGTGGCTCTTGGCTGTAATACCTGTGTTGAACGTTCGACATATGGTGATGAATCAACACCGTGAAGTCTCCAACTGATCAAAGCTGTCCCAAAGTCCACGATACAACACGGACGTACGGATGTGAAATGAACAGTTTATAGGCGAATAGCGAGAGCTCCGATCGAGTTCGTGCGTTGACCTTTGGGGAACAGAGATGAAATGGCAGTCAAGCAACAAGTTACAAGCTGTTACGCTATAGGTCAATCTGCAATTGGCGTTCGCGATCCACGTGTGACTCGGTGTGACCAGACACACGAATCACACCGCCGCGAACAAGCAGAAACGCGCTCAGGCCGCCGCTTTCAAGATGCGCACACTCTCTGGCACCTACCATCACGATGCAACATTGGCAGCCTGCAGCTAGAACCAAGAGAACTCAGGATTCGGCGAAGCCGTCCTCGCCCCGTCCAGATCAACTAGTAATCCATTTGCACTGTTTGAGCGGTAGTTGCAGTACTGACCTGTATCATTGTTCACAGCGTGCATTGGTCTTGGACTATCTTTGTCAGAGGTCCTACATATCTACCGCTCGTTCATTTGTTCGTGAGAGTGCCATACAGCACATTGAGGCGGACTCCGATGGAGACGTGCTTATGTCCAATCCCTCCGATCTTGACAAAGCCAGTGGCCCTACTCCTGAATCAAGAGATGACCTTGCCGAGACGCTTGAGGAGAGACTCTCCGTCGCGAGACGTCGAAGAGGTATGTTGTGCCTTGTCGCTGTTCGCTCGTGGAGGTTGACCATGATATGATCAATTTTGGAAACCAGAAATTCGGACAAGTATACTGTCTGGTCGAATTGACGATGCCACCAATCTACTGAAGGAGTACTTCCCTGCGGTTCTCTCTGAAGAGCAGGATGTCGATTTATTACCTGAGGAAGCTGAATCTACAAAGAGGTTGACTTATGCTCCTTCGACTGCGACAGACCCTACCAGCGTCGCGCTTAACCTGCGGATTCAGACTTTCATTGAGGCATCTCGTACAGTACCTCTACCATATGCGTCGTCAAGCAAGCCACCTGCAGGCTCTTCACAGGATAATACGCCTATAGAAACAAGGGCTACCTCTCCACCGCGCGATTCACAGGCAGAACCTGACAGTCGCCACTTGGATCTATTACATCGCGCCCAGGGTCTATACTCCGAAGTGCAGTGCCTCCCTCGTCCCTCGGACCGGGTAGCTTTCCTCTGCGAGCTTTCTCAGGTCACAGCCATTCTCGCATACGTTGAACCAGAGCGAAGTACCCTTGCGCCGTACTTCACCTATGAAAGACGAGAGTCCGTGGCTGATCTCGTCGATACAGCAATCTTGTGTATGTTCATTTAGCATCTTGTCACTTGTTTCGCTCTCACCTGACGGGGGACAACGAATCACGAATGCAGTTAGGTTACATGAATTACCGATCTCTAAGGTCGAATTGCTCGCGAGGAATACCTCGGTAATATGGTCCTGCCTACATGACTTGGATGTGAAACCCCCGCCTTTGACTAAATGGCCAAGCGGAGTCCATCTCCCACCTACAGGCGATGACTCACGCAACAAGGCCTCGGAACGTGGTGGGACTAGTTCCGGCAAGGGATCTGGTGCCGAGAAGCAACTGAACGAGGTATGTTACAACTATCGAACCGTCTACGCATTACTGCCTATTGAGCTTGCCGTTGAAGCCCGTCCCGTATTTCGACCTGACACGTTTCCTGGATGCGAAGCCGTAACCGGCTGGGACCCGACATCTCTTATCATGTATTGTTTGACTAGTTTGTATTTCAACTGTGTGCATTGCATCATCCACCTCATCGTTCATATCCTCATTGTACATATCTTCACATTCATTCGTTTAGCATCCTGTCTTGTTCTAGGTTTACATGTCGCTTTCCCTCGCACACAATGTATGAATAGTCTCTCTCGAGTGTCCCTATACGCTGTCCGCTATCCCTTCTCGTCGATACCGAATACTTCTACATCCGACCATCTTCCGTTGTTTATTTTTGCCACAATGTCCTGGCCAACCCCGCAATCTCGTAACCCAAGCACCCTCAATCTCCTCCATCTCGTCCATTCGACCCTATCAATCAGCCTCTCCTTATTCTCTGATGACCCATTTCCTTTGGCAGTACCGACCGATACAATTTGGCCTTCTCCGTCTCCACCCACTACCTCAACATGACTTAACCAGCGATTGTATGATAGATCAAGTACTTCCAGTAAAGGACAGACACGGGGAAGGCGATGGATCGGCGTCGGCGTCGGCAGGGAGAGTAAGGCGATATGCGTCAATGTGGGGGGAAGGGAGAAGAGCGTTAGGGGTGGCAGAGAAGTGGTCACCAATGCGAGTGAGCTGAGGGGTTCGGGCGAGTCATCCGACGACCCTTCTGACTCCCAGGAGCCATCGTCTGACCCAGTAGCTGTCGCAGAGGGTTGCTCAGTTGCTTCTGTCCCTTCCTTCTTGAAGTAATCAGGTGGTAGCGAAGCCTGAGGACCTACAACTATGAGTTCCCCCTCAATATGCCCATCTGGTTTACACAGAGTGAACAACTTCGAGCTCGGCAATGGGGCATGTACGGCTGACCATCTCAGCAGTCTTCTTCGTAAATGAGATGGTAGATTTGGGACAAGCAACTCTCCAAAGTAAGAACCTCGGCAACAGCCCAATAGAATCTGGAGACATAAGTCCACCAGCGACGGAACTCTTCGAGTTTGTCGCTCGCTGACATCTCCATCCGTTGGTTCGTCATCTTCCAAGAACTGTGGGAGAGTCAACGGTACGTTGGAGAAGAATATCGACAAGGCACGGTCCCGCCATTGCGGCGTGCGCACAGAGTCATTGTGTCCACTATCCCAGAGGCTGAGCGCGGCTACCTCATTGGCAGGGATTTCGGGTTCAGGTTCAGGTTCTTCAGATAGGAATGGACTGTTTCGGGCACGCCTGGGTGGTACATGACGAGCTTCAAGGCCAAAGATCTGGTTGATCGGGAGGGAACGATTGGGAGAGGGTGTCGTTGGACTCTGACCCAGAGCAGCACGGACGTTTCTCTCGTGTCTGAAGTGTTCACCACTACAACATAATACAGTCAGCGTGGACCAGTGGTAAGATAGAACGTAGATGTATATACCGTAACGTGTGTAGTAAGTTATTGACCTGTCTGATGCTAGCTTCGGACGCTCTTTCGGGTAGTGCGCTTCTCAACGGCATACGCTACGACCTTGCAGCGTACTCTGCAAGGTGTTTGCTGGTAGACGACAATGGTGGTGAACGGTAAGGGATTTGGATAGGTGTGACCGTGATATCCTGCGCTTTGGATGACCCCTGGTAGCGTAGCGGTTTCTCCTGAAGGCCTGAAGGCTGAGTCATCTGCTCTGCAGAAGATCTGACAAGCCAAGATTGACATACACGGAGCAGAGCTACACAGAGAGAATTACACGAACCCACAGATACTGCCAGGTACGTTGACTTGTTGACTCTGAGATGAGATACTTAAACTCAAAGTTGTGCTTGCGAGAAAGAGCGCGCTCAGATTCTATGACATCATTTGCCTTTACAACGCAAATTCGCCGTACGAATCACAACGTTCATTCATGCCGGAGAGATGAGGAAAAGCATGCTCAGCATTATGTTTTGCAGGTCATAAGGGCATACAGAATACAAAGAATAGTCGGAAGTCGAAGCGCATGCTATGCATACCCCCTCATAGTAAGACGTATGGCCCCGAGTGATCATCCCTATGCACCATCCACACCAGCCACCGCATCGAATCACCGCCTAGTTCATCTGTCGGATGAGCTTGTTGATGTTGGTTTCCCGGTTGCCAAAGTCACCACCCTCAACGTAGTGCTTGAACTTCCGTGTCCTCCAGCCGCCGGTGGGGTTGGAGAGTTTGAAAGGCCAGAGGAAGTTGCTCGCTTGCTTGAAGTTGGGGCCAGCGGTGAAGATTTCGTGTACGAGATCTTCGACGGAGAGGATGTCGTACTTGCCAAGAGCCTCCTCAATAACTTGGTTGTTGGTAAGGGGGATGCGTTGCTTGTTGACCTTGCCGTATCCGCGCTTGTAGATCAGCTCACGGACGGACTTCAGGTTGGGCTCGCTATAACAAGTCAGGACGGCGTCGAGATAAGCCAAAGGCATTATGCATACCCATATGTAACGTATGGCTCGACCAGACGGAGCATTTGTTCGGTGGCCTTGGTCACCTTGACAAACACACCATTGTTGATCTGGAGCAAACGAAGGAGCTGCAGGATCTTGCGGGGCTTGGGTGCGATTTCGTTGATACTGCGCAAACATAAGAATATGCCCTCTTGTGCCCGACGTGTGGTACTCACCCCCGGATACGGATGACGAAGTAAACCTTTGCCTGCGAAGGAACGTAGAAGTCACCAGCGGCACGAGCAGCCCGCTTCAATCGAATCTCCTCCTTCTCCTTAGCAAGGTACTCCTTGGTATAGGCTTCGGCGCGCTTGAAGATGACCTTGCGCTTGGCCTTTGCTGCCTGTAAGAGAGCGTTGTCGAGTCAGATCATCTGGAACGTGCATTCAAGCAATTGCATATAGGAAGGCAAAAACTCAGTCCCGAAAGATGGTATTTTCAGACAGCACCGAAGAAACAAGAAGTCCCCACTAGCCATGAAGTATAGATATGCATCATAGTAATCGAAGCATGCCAATTCCGAACCTCAAATTTAACAACAAACATACCTTGCGAGCAGCAACAGCGGCCGCGAGACGCTCCTCCCGGGCCTTTTCGTTTTGCTTGCGCTTCTTGAGGAGAGTCTCGGGGACTTCGACGTCCTATATCACAAACCAAACCAGTCAGAACCACCTCTTGACACCACCAAATTTCCAGAAATGACGGACCGCGACACTCGGGACACTACAAAATGCGCAGGACAGTCAGAATCGCATAATCATGGCGGGCATTAGCATTACGCACGTTGTTGAGGGGGCCATTAGGAGGGTCTTGAGGATTGTCGTACTTTCGGCCGTGGTGAACGATTAGACGCAGGTGCCGGGTGGCTTCAGTTTTGACTATGCAGTTGCAGCCAGAATGTTCCCACGATAGCTCGGCTGGCTAGGAGTCTGGCACCGACTGCCTTCAGTAAACGCCCATACACCTGAAGCTTCATGCCCAATTCATGCCATTTTGAATTTTGGGTAGTAGACCAGGGTACGCTCGTAAGAAATATACATGTATCACCAAGGATCAATCAACCAAGGAAGATCCTATGCTAGAGTTTACGATACCTACATTGAAGGTAGCACAGAAAGTTCATATATACGGAGGGACCAAGACGCGCAAATAGAGATAACAAACACCCTTTCTTAAATCACTGCGATGTACCTTGTGTTACCCAGCTACCTCCGCAAACACAGCGATACGCGTAGAATCCTTCCCATGCTCGCCACCGGTCTGACACTTCTGACATCTTTCCGGCCATACTCACAGCGGTGATGCCAACCTCAGACATCCCTCCACAGCGCACACAGGTGAAAATGTTGCCTAGACGCAGCAGACGACTTTTCGTAACGGAATCCTTGATTTTCTTGTTCGCATGTTCGGTGATGGACAACTGGACTACGCCATCAACCAGATCGCTTGCCTTTATGAACAGTTTCGGCCGGTCGATGACTTGCGAGTTGAGTATTTTGTCGATAATCGTTGAGATGTGGGATGACAATGCAGGGGCCGGAGCAAGGTTCGCGAGACTTCGTCTCAGATTATCAGCTGCAAAGGTGAGCGTCAGCGAAGCATTCATAGATTAAGTCACGTTTGCCTACGAGATGCTTTCCGTGCATTCGTTTTGCACTCATCCAACACGGGGCTCAACTCGTCTAAGTTCACGCCGGAAGAGTTGAGTATGTCCATGAGACACTCCTTCGCAATCTGTGCAGTTTCGCCTTTCGCTGTATGGCCTTTGATGTCGTCCCTGAAGCGTCTCACGTGAGTGAGAGCAGTTTGAACATTACTTATGGCATATGGATGCGCAAGGTGCAATAGTGGTGGCGCCTGAAGACTGGATTCCGGAGCTAACAAGCAAAACGATGTAAGTACTTTCAGTATGAATGAGTAGATCATGACCTACTTGAGACTTCAGCCGCGGGTTCAAGTTTGACATTACTATCGCCTTGGCTCGCATTGTCGCAGAAGGCGATGCACTCCTTCATGAGTCTCTCCAAGAAGTCTATGAACCAAGCTGACAATCCGACAAGTTGCCATACTGCATCTGCGGCGGATCCGTAAGGGAATAGGATTCAATGAACAACACAGATACTCACCCAAATCGTATGCTCTGTCTTCTCGGCAGTCAGCGAATGCACTATTGAGCGAAGACACAGAACAAATGTCGTATGCGGTTCGCCATTGCGCGGTCAATAGTGCCTTCTCGGTCTCGTCGGTCGCTTGTTGTGCCTTGCCGCTGTCGATGAACGGTCAGCACGTATTCACACCGTCTCTACGCGCGACAAACCGATATATCTCAGTGGCTAGACCAAATAATTCCTCCAGCCACATATCCGACAGCCCAAAGGAGTTCGACTCCAGGATCGAGATGACGTTATACAAAACATTGGATACTACGTTCGGGGGTCCTGATAGTCTGATGAGGGAGTGTATAAGGTCTGACGGCGAGTTCCTAGCATAAATCGCAGCGCTGAGGCTCTTGTAGTATTCTCTCGCTATCATTGCAGGGGCTGCCGCTGCATTGATGCCTTGGGGTACTTGAGGCTTTGGCACTGCGTGGAACGACATGCGCCCGTATGGTGAAGATGGGGCCATGCACAAGAGAGCCTGATTAGGGGAGAGAACCACATTGTTCGGGACTTGTATGTGCTTTCAGCATCATCACTCTCATCCGACAAAATCGAGAACTCACCATCTCTGCCTGCAAGCTTTGGTAACGTGTAGATAGGTGCTGCTTCCCATGAGGTATCCCATTCCAACGTCTCACTACATACAACGTTAATTCATTCACCATGTAGTCATCGAAACACCTTACATGTCCAAGACACTGATGCATCCGATGTATGCCTCGTTCAGTTTTGTTGATCTCAGGGGTTTCGGTTGTTCAGAAGGTCCGTCATCCTTGCCATCCTCACGCTCCAATTTGACGAGGAGTCGACCTGCAAAAACCCTATTCTTCATTGAACAAGGCGTCAAGAAGGCCAAGATTTCATCTTGAAATACGTGACTTTTTGTCCGTTGAAGAGTCTGCTTAACGAGTGAGTTCCAGTTGCTAGCCGCTGGTTATGTAGTCGCATGCCAGCTCACCCAGAAAGATGGTGGGTTGTTGGAGTTGGCTCGTACAAGAGTATGGACGTTAAGTTCCGAGCGAATGGCTGTGGCGTCTACGTATGACAGGTTAAATTGCGCAGAGTCCATCTGCGAAGGAGGAACTCACAGTCGGGGCAGTCCAGAGTGGTCACTGCAAGGTACATCACGTTCTTATTATCCCCAGTATTCTCCTTGACAGGTTTGCGAGGATCTTTCGTGACCGTTGGTGATGCACTTCCTGAAAGTTCGGGTGGACTATAGAAGAAAGATAGGTCTGTAACATTATGGCCCGGTAGTAGTATCGAGAACGTTGGCCTAGTGACAGCTAGAAATCCATTGAGTCACGCGACGGTATGTTATATTCAAGATACGACGCACGACTAGGAATCTGCGGAGGGGGTATGAATAATTCACACAACTCGATCGTTGGCTCTTCGCCCCATACTTCCCACAGATCGGGAGTTGGTATAGCATGTTGAAGCTCAGCAGACAGAACAAGGTCAACGTTATCATTCGACAGTGGGTCAGGAGAGATAAGCTTTGACCGAGTTGCAATCACAATGGTGGGGTCTATCAGCAATGCATGGGTTGCTATACGGTGCGAGTGTCAAGGGATATAGCATACCGTTATATGATATTCCTATGGCTGCATTGATACATATTCTTCTCCCTCCGGTTGAAAGGACATTCGGTGCAGACGCATCTGGCACTTTCCTTGATTGCAATAATGATACTCTGGCTCTTCTGACTTGCGGCACAACAGGTGGGAGGTAGCAAACGTAAGCGGACAGCGATTGTGTAACAAGGATCAGCAGGGGACTATTGGTTGGCATTCCATGGCCACGAGGGGGACGCCTTGCAGGTGCACCAGAATCGGTCATAACCCACTGCGTATCTACTCAGTGGTTTGTGTGATGATTTTTGGCGAAACATACCTCTCTATGAGAGCTGAGCCAGTCGACACAGACAACACCATCACCGGTCTGCAGATTCCAGGTATCTCGAACTGTCCACGAGTCGATTTGGGGACCTCGTGACCAGAGACACGCAGAATTACTTTGACGACCAGGAAAGTAAGCAAATAACCAATCCTCGCCAGGTGATATGCTTATGACTGTTGGCGGACCAGCCGATAACTGAACTTCGCCGGGTGGGTTGAGAGTGAATTGCTTGGAAGAGGAAAAATGGCGAGCATGAATACAGGGACTTGTAGGGTCGGCCGAGAATATCACTGAGGATTTTGACCATGCCAGAGGTCTACACTAGCATACTTAAGTCTGTTATCGAGCTATAGGACATGAATACGCACTTCCGCACTCGATCTATGAGTGAAGAGACTTCCCACCAACCCAGTTGCCATACTGGCGTCGTGAGTGCATCTTCCTTTGCCTTGCCCTTTGGATGAGGCTGCTGACTGGGATCTGGCATTGCGGAGTACAGAAAGGCTAAGGTGCCTCGTGCTTATACGAAGGTGAGATGGTACTTTAAGGAAGCAATGAAGGGAGCAAGACAAGAATGAGAATCGAATTAGCCTTGCAGTCGCTCTTCCATTTTTGGCATTATATATCCAAATCAGTCAAAGGCTTCTTCACAATGTCAAGGCGCGCTACTGGATTCGTTACTTACATCGTTTTAAGTACATCGATAGGTACTTCTGGCCGTCAAGCGGCTAGTACAGCATAATAGCCCTCACCAGTGACTGCTCACTCATATCAACAATATGATCCAAACTGCCCAAGTTCACCGAGAAGTGGAAGGAATCCCTACTGACGTGCTGATTGAAAAGTTCGCCGATTGCACATTCCTGCTCATCACACAATTGGGCAAGGTCGGCAACCTCGTGAGTCACCCCTCTCGATTGATTAGAAGGGGGGAGTATCTGATTAATCCTTCAGATACAAGCCACAATGCCGTCTACAGCTCCCCTGTTACCCCCACCACCAATAGATCCTGCTACTCCCAACGTGACACCACTTCCCCCGCCCTCACCAGCAATAGAGCTCTCCCCTCTCCTGGGTAATGCACCCAGCGAACATCTCCGTACACTACACTCCCTATATACCACCCAAGCGGCCACTTTGATTTGGACAGAGGAAGCTGTGGGGGCCTTGGAAGTCGATAGAAAGGCGGTTGTGGTCGGGGTCGCACTTCAGAGAACCTCTGGGGCGCATGAAGAAGATGGATTGACGGCGCATGAAAGGTACACTTTTCACGGAGTTATGGGGATGATCAAGGAGGTCTTGGCAAAAAATTGAGCGTCCCAATGTCTGAGGTGGCGGTCTGCGCATGCATGAAGAGCGGACTTGGTGGAGGAGAAGCCGGCTTCAAGGTTCTACTTAGTGTCTTCTGCGGAGACAATTGCCTTCCAATCAACCACTTCTTCATCGTTGCCCGATTGTGAAGACAACTCCCTCTTCCTCTTCTCCAGTTTCCAGCGAGCGAGGTCGACCAAGCGTTCCCCTTTGGGAGGAGCAGTTCTGGGATGGTTTTCGTACAAGTAGTAGGCAAAGACACCGGTAAATGCACCGAGCAACGGGTCCAACGCTCTATGAGAAACGTCAATTGCAGGAAAATGACGCGAATTAGCTGCAATGCCGTACTTGGACAACAAGGGCATTCCGACAATAATGATGTGTATGAGTCTGAGATGAGTGTCTGTATGGCAGAGATCAACTTGCGCGAAGCGACAGAATGCGCAGGAAGACCTCTGTGAGGTGCAAGTGAGGTGTCGAAACACGAGTGTCAGGAGCAGCGTGTCATTTCCGTCCTTTTCGCGGAACGCGCGGGGCAACCACACCCGGCTTCTCCTTACGTTCCAAAAATTTCCGAAAGCGTCCGGTGCATTTGAGTGTGTACCACATCATCTGCTTTGCCAATCCTCAGTATCTCTGGAACGAGATACACCTTCAGACTCGCACTTCTAACATCAAAGTTGCTTTTCGCACCCGGTCTACATGTCGTCTGCGCTGGAACGCCAAATTAGGCCCATCTACGGTCAGTACACCTGCCACATGATCCAGTACTCTCGCATGTAATGCATGGCACAATACAGATGCGCTGGAAACGCACTCTAATAAGTCCGCTGTGGTACAATGCAACAAAGTGCTGAAGAAGCATCCCGACAATGTTCTGGTCAAGGTGCGCCGAATGTAGTGTCGTGACAACGAAGGGGAATGAATACTGGTGTCCTTGAACAGGCTCTGAAGGCACTTGCGCTTGTTAGGCAACAAAAGGTTGAGGAATCCCTCGTCCTTGCTGACGAGATTCTTGCTCTGAAACCTACGGATGATGCGGTCCTGACAGCCATGATGCACGTTTTGCGGGGACTCGGTCGGCGTACGTATCAACAACATGCATATAGCGAAGGTACCTCAACGTTTTACTGGTAGACTCCGACATCATCGCAATGTTCGAAAACGCATATAAGCAGAATCCTAAGAGCGAAGAGCTTGGCACACAAACGTTCTTTGCCAATGTTCGGGTAGGGAACTGGAAAGCGGCTCAGCAGGTACATATACCCTATATTACCTACCTACCTGGATGAATCGTAACAGATGTTTTCAGATTGCGGGCAAAATGCACAAGCAATTCCAAGACGAGCGATACTTGTATTGGAACGTCTTCAGCGCAGTTCTCCAGGTAGATGATTCACCTCGTGGAACGAAAGCTGTGTGCATATATTAACGTGCATTCATCAGGCAAACGACCCCTCCACTGAAGCAGCACTTCGCCCGGTCTTGCTGAAACTTGCACTTCGGTTGATATCTCAATGTCCAACACCTTCATTTCTCACCACCGATCGCTTCTACGTCCACTTGTTGATCCTCCGTGACCTACAGTTATACGACGAGGCTTTTACGCTCCTTGACAACGAGATTGGCAAGCGGATATGTGATACCAACCTTGCGTGTGACGAGTTGCGACGGGAGATTGCCAAATTGCGAGGTGCTGTCAAGGAGGAAGGTAATCACGCGCAGGAGCGTATCACAGAGAGACAGTAAGTCGCTCCTTGTCTTCATCCTTGTCCTAATGTCCTGATATTGACTATGTACGATCAGAGACCGCAACTGGCTCGAGTTTCTGTCAGTCCTGGATGCAACGTTCTGGGATGTTTCGTCCACGTCGGAGCCGAGTGAAGAAGCTCGAACCGCGGTCAAAGAACAGATAGCCAATTCCCGCGAGCTGTTCACTCAAGTAGCTAAGGAGGATGGACTCAGGGATCGTTCCGGACCCCTCGCCCTCCTGGAGCTCGCAAAGCGCGCCAAGCATCACGGTCTCTCAATAGGTACGTTGACTATCAAATTTTCCTGATCTCCCGAATCATTGACTGACATTCAGCTCTCGTGAAGATGCTTCCGAACTGCGTGCTCTCGCGGAGAATTATTTCTCTCAGTTCGGTGACAAAGCTTGTTGTTATGAAGATTTGGTGCCCTATGTTGAGTTCGACGGGGAGGAATTAACAAAATGGACCTCGTTCTTAAATGACCAGAAACCCTCAGTCGTAAGCATGTGACCTCAATGCGGCCATTGACTCCACATAAAGCTTACAATCGGCAGGACACAACCCAGGGTCTCCGGCGTTCCATCAATGTTCTTAAGCTTCTGCGATATAACTTGTCTTCTGCAGAGCTTACACTGGAACTTGAGTCAGAGCGTGCGGCTGAATATGTACGACGATACCTTGACGGGTTAACCCTTGGTAGCAATCTCCCGGATACCGAACTACAACCTGCAGATGATCTCGCTATTCTTGCCGGTCATGCCTACATTACTCTCTGGAAATTGACCGGCGAGGAATCCCACTTGCACGCCGCTGCCTCATTCTTGGATTATGCTTCCTCCCGGAGTAGACAGTCATATCAGATCAGGCTGTTGCTTATCCGTATATACCATTTGCTCGGTACGTGCAGAAATTAGTTATACTTCCTTCAGAGTGCTCATGATTTGGCGTTTTAGGTGCTCCTTCACTAGCATTAGAACAGTATCGACTAATGAACGTCAAACAAGTTCAGACCGACACGCTTTCTCATCTCATCTTGTCAAGGGCCTCTATGTGGTCATTAGCCCCCCTTGGTGATATCACGTATATGTCGGAATGTATGGAAGCAAGCCAAATCTACATGAGCAATTCACAAGAGGTATGGTTTGTTGCTTCTGTACTGATACCAATTACTTACGACTATGCCAGACTGCTGAGTTTGTGGCACGCGCCTTCTCGACAGAGAAATACTCGCAGGTATGCCGCTTTGCTACTGGCCCACAAGACCTTCGTTGACTATTGCTCTAGATCTCGGACTTCATTGTCTTCGAAGACAGGTTGGACAACTCATTACAGCGGGATCTGATGAAGATTGAACATGTACGCATGCGTGTGGCAAACGAACAGCTCAACGCGGATCTTGTCGATATGGAACTCATTGAATTGAAGTTCATCTTCGACCGGTGTATGCTTACATCTTTTCATAACATCTACAAGTCACTGACGTTTGGTTAGTGCACCATGACAACCGGGACTTCACCGTCATCTCCAACTACCAGCCTCGGGGACAACCTTCATTGAACGAGGTCACGCTTCCCGTCAAGAAGTCTCCTGGGGTAGGTGCGGGAGATTAATTTGGTCGTACAATGCTTACGCGTAATCTAGCTTGGATGGTTGAGTGCATACTTGAAGATCTACATCAAGGGCTTCCAACTCGCCAGTGACTTGGATGACACGGTTGAAGATAAACTTTTGATTGGTGATCGTCCCAAGCCGAGCACGGATCCGGAGAACCAGGCCCCTCTGAATGAGAGGTTGGCCATAAGGAAGCAAGAAGAGATCGATGATGTAAGCCTTCTCCGTGCTCCCTCGCTTTGTGATGATTGACCAGTGCGTGATTCGTAGATGACCCCGGAGGAACAGCTCTTCTACGAGTATGCGTCTGCGTTGTCAGGTTGGCTAGCTCCATATCATGATCATGTCCGACCACCACCCTCGGCACTACTGGCGGAGGCGGCCAAGGCCAATGACTTGAAACCTGGCCATCCATTGAAGAACCTCGCGGCGGCACAAGCGGCCAATGGTTCGGCCTCCAACGGTCATCCAAAGAAAGATGATGAGCCCCCCGCTATTAGGGAGCCTCCTGAATCAATCTTGAAGGTATTCGACGGTAGGTTCAATTGCAGTCTCGTTGTCGACAACGAAAGATCAACTCTTTTCCATAGAACTGAAGGCACGCTTCGATGCCGAGATCAATGGCCAGAAACTCCCCTCGGAGTTGCTTCATATTGTGTCGATTACCCAGGAGGTCTGTCAATCATGCTGCTCACGAAGTCGAACTGTATCTTGACGAATATCGCAGGCATTCTTGCTCTTTGCACTTGAGACCGTCCGTTTCAAGCAGGCGTCCGTCGTGAAGATCTACAAACTCGGAAATGTTCGTGTACACTATCTCATCATCCCAGTTTTCTGCTTACTGACCCTAATATAGTTGGTACAAAGCTTCAAGGGTATCCGAGAGAAGGGTGCAGAGGTCCTGAAGCAGATGGCTGCTGAATTGACCAAGCTCGCCGAACAAGTGGCAACACCAGAGGGTCGCAAGACCTTTGTTCAGGCTTCATCAGCCATTCAAACCGAAATTGGGGTATGCACTCAGTAGTTCCTGATCATCGCAACCCGATCTCACCGCTTCCTTTGTCAGTTCCATCACGACTACGTCCTTAACGTCGCGAAGAAGGTAACCGACTCGCGCAAACAGACCTTCGAAGGTATTGCCAAAGGTATCGGGAAGGTTGTTAAAAACCATTCATGAACGGTGGTCTCGCCGCTGATTTAGCATATCATCTACATTGCATCGTACATTAGAATTCACATCTTTATTTGTCGAAGATAGTATCTGGGCTTTGTTGTGCTTTCTACCAATGCTATAATTCTCACCACTCTCACCACACATCCCCTGTGCCAAAAGAACGGCACAAGGCTCACCCCAGGCTCACCCCATTCTCCTCCACAGACATTCACTGAAAAGCCAGCCGTTTTCTAGATCTGTAGTAGTACTAGTACTACATAGTACTAGTGATCATATGTAGCGCTCTCTCTGAGCGCTCTCTAATCTGCTGTGACAGAGGACGCGTTCGGTCACATGTGACACACGCGTGTCAATATTAATTGACGGCGCGTCACGCGCGTTGCTCTTGAGCCTGCACCTGTCTCAGTGTCGCCGCAAATCGCGTATTGAGACTTTACGCCGTCCTTTCTTCTCATTTGTACGCGCCTCATTTTCATTCTCGAGATGAGTCAATGTGAGCAGGCTATTTACAGTGTTTACCATTCTTACACAATACCGTCGGTTAGATAGCCAAAATCCCTACTACCAAGGCGGCGGCGGAGGCTATCTTGCTGGGAACTCTCCCTTTGGCAATGGAGACACTCCTGGTGGCACACGAAGGGTATGACTGGCAAAGTGCTGCGATATGATAGTTGAGCTGAATGTTTTCCGTCGAGCAGAAGCCTGCGTCCCATTCCCTCCGTCCTGTTACGGTGAAGCAAGTGCTCGGCGCGACGCAGGCGTATTCGGAGGCAGAGTTCGTCATAGATGAAGTTGAAGTTGCGCAGGTGAGTACATGGCGGCACTGTGTAGTTCACATAGCTCATCCTCCGGTGTAGGTCACTCTGGTCGCGCAAGTAATGTCAATTCAAAAACAAGCCACGAATGTCGTGTATTTGCTTGATGACGGGACCGGCAGAATCGAAGCGAGACATTGGGTGGATTCAACTATGGAGGAGGGGGCAGGAGATGACGAGATAAGGTAAGGCCATTTTGAGGTTGCCAGTCGTTCATGGAATCAACGCGGATCTGCAGTGAGGATATGTACGTTCGCGTCATGGGTAACATCAAATCGTTTGGTAACAAACGATATGTGAATGCGACACACCAACGGCCAGTCAAGGATCGCCACGAAGTCTACTTCCACCTGATTGAAGCTGTGGTAGTGAAACTTACATTGGAGCGCGGTCCGGTAAGACAGATCCGTAACCTTCCATACATCCTCGTTCACCTCTGTTCGTAGCACTATGCCGCGAAGTCCGGTTCACCGGCTGTCAAGACCGAAGGTGGAGCCTCAGCGTACACTGCTAAGAGCAATGGCGTTGTGAACGACCAATGGTCAGGGCTCCCTCAACTGGAGCAAGACATTGTTCGGTTCATCGCCAATCACCCTCGCACTGACGAGGGCGTGAATGTCGGTGCAATCGCGCGGGCAGTGGGTGGTGCTGCTAGTGCTATAAGGTAAGTAGTAGCAGCTACATCTTGAACGTCCGCGTGTACTGATGTCGCCCCTCAGCGAAGCCCTGGACAACCTCTTGGATGGCGGACACATCTACACGACAATGGATGAATCGCATTATGCTGTGGCATTGTAACAACTCTGCTGCATTGCGCTGATACAACCTGTATTATATTTCTCGAATATTGCCTTGATGCCTCACGGCTGTATCCTTACATCTGCATGCACTGTTTACATGGATCGCTGGTGTTCAACTCGCCATCGGTATTTTGTGTATCATCATAATTTGCTTGAACTGTCTCTCCCAAATATTCCCGGTAAAGCAGATCGATCACCATCGTTCTGATTCTTGAGCTTGAGGATCTGGCCCGCCCATTGCTTCTTAGTACTTGGTGCTCATGGCCAAGGAACCTTTCTTGAAGCTCAGAATGATCATCATTCATGGCTGGTACCTGGTCACATTATGCACCATGCTCTTCCCGCAGCCTCAATACGAACGTGTTGAACCGATATGGCAGACGAAACAACGATGCACGCTCAAGAGGCATGGTCAGGAGATAATGCGTTGCCCGCGGTAAATGGCCCGTAGCTTGTTTCAACGATCATGACATCTCAAGGCATCGCACCCCAGGGTACGACTATCGATTGGGAGACTGCATTGCGCCCGGCAACTATCCGACAGTTGTTGGAGGCGGAAATGCCACACGGTGAGGCTAGTTTCTCAATGAGTGGCCATAAAGTCAGGATGGTGAGTCTTTCCTCCGATGCACGGAAGATAGCCCAACTGAACCCTTGTCAGATTCGAACAGTGGCGCAAGTCGTCTCTTGCACTGTAACCGATCCGGGTCCTGTTAGGCGTTTGAATGTCACCCTTGAAGACGGTACGAGCAAAGGCAGGATCAACGCATACTACAAGATCTCGACTATACACACGGACGTCAGCGTACCCACGCATGAACTAGAGGAGCGTTATGCGGGCCATTACGTTCGTGTGGATGGCACGCTGTTCAAGATGGATCCTCATCGGAACAGTATGAACGCAATCAGAGTGCTCGAGTATGGCTTGCATTTGGTCATAGATCCACATGAGATATACCATCATATACTGCACGCTATGGCGGTGACATTGCTTCATGAACGTGGTCCCTTGCCTGTATGTTTCCCCTTCGATAAAATGCTTGCTACTGATCAATTGAGATGATTGTAGGTCTCCGCCAATCCAATTCCCCATACGGTTGCCGAGGACGTTTCGAACTCGGCAAACGATAGCCAGGTATATGCAGCGGACGAGAGCTTGGTTCACCCGGAAAGTGGTGATACTGCATCCCTTGATGCTGATGTGACTGTCGTTCCCGCATCCCAGGGCAGCAGTCAGTCTGGATCTGATTCTCCGACGTACGAGACATATGCTTCAGACGATGTCGAGCAATCAGGAGTAGAAGATTCTGATGACGAAACGCTCTCATATCACACGGCAGAGGAAGATGACGATACACGGGCCTCGCCACTGCTATCCTCCTTCTCATCGTTGCGACTCGACACGCAAGAGCCCACTACTTCATCGCAGGGACAACGAGAGACTTCAGTAGGGCACTGGCGAGATCCCTACTCGCATCTCAGCTTGCTCCAAAGGGATATCCTGCTTCAGTTCATGAACGCATATATTCAATCAGGTGTCCGAGAGTTGAATCTTTCCTCTATCCAGCATGGGCTCAGACAGAGTCGTTCGTATTCGGCTCGCTTACACGAAATTGAGTATGCACACCATCCAACAATGTGGCTCTCCTTGATGGCATTCTGACCACTTCTTATGACACAGAAATGCGTTGGGCGTTCTCGTGTCGGAAAATATTCTATCATTTGGGGATAAACCGTCGTATTTCCGTTTGGAAGGCGATGATGCTCAGTATTCTTCTTCCTATATTTTGTCTTGAGATTGCATGATGGAGAATAAGTCCTGGTAATCGCGGATATCCAGCAAATGGACCTTCGTTAAAGAATCATACTGTTATGTCCCTGTTCAATATTGCCAGTTTGTAACAGATTGCAAAAATTTGTAACAAAAACCACTTTATGGAAGGCCTTACCAGGAATCGAACCTGGGTTGGCGGAAGGAAGTTCCTAGCATCATTACCTTCAGAATCCGCAGTGCTAACCGCTACACCATAAGGCCATGAAAATAATTGACTGTTTAAATGATCCTGATGATAGATTCCTCTAGTGCGATTTCAGCATATAGCGCCGGGAGATTACAAGCTTCCCAGCTTCAGCCACACCCTCCTGTACAGGGACTACTTCATTTTCCTCTGGTACAGTGATTGCCAGTATGCGTATTGAGAAGTGCTACTTTTGTTCAAAGTCTGTATATCCTGGTCATGGTACGCCAAACATGCCTTTACGTGCATTCTCTGTCCTGAACGATTGGTAGGAACCGCGTTTGTGCGGAACGACGCAAAAGTTTTCCGCTTCTGCACATCAAAGTACGCCCTCCTGCTTATCCTCTACCTGCTGCGTTACTGACTCCTGAATCTCCTAGATGCCACAAAAACTTCAAGTTTGTCGATTTGATTCATGTGACTAGTCAAATCACACTAAGAACGTGTATAGGATGAAGCGTAACCCTCGTAAAGTGAGATGGACAAAAGCGTTTAGGAAAGCGGCTGGAAAGGAGATGACCATCGTAAGCATCCAGTTCCTGTGCATGCGGTCGCATATGGAAGCTGACTCTCCTTGCAGGACTCCACGATAGATTTCGAGAAGAGGAGAAACGTTCCTATCCGTTACGATCGGGAGTTGGTGCAGACGACGGTGAAGGCTATGAAGCGGATTGCGGAGATCAAACAGAGGAGAGAGCATGCATTCTGGAAAAACAGGTACGGCTCTTGTTATATGCTCCTTGATCCACCTCCTTACGCAGTATGCCTGCAGAATGGCAGCAAGTCGGGAGAAGCTCCGCGCCCATCGCAAGAAGAAACTCGAAAAGACGAAGGCATCTGTTACACTGGTCGAACCCATGGAAGTCGAGTCACCGGAAAGGGAGAAAGTGCGGGAGAAGATCAAGGTGCCCACAAAATCGAGGAGTGCACTTATCCCAGGCGAAGGGCGTTCCATGGGTATGGACATCGACTGATTTCCCCCGCTTGCTTGCTTTCGTTGCATTCTGCTATGTATTACTGCATGATCGTTCCAGGTTCCATATGGATGTGTATATTTACTCAAAACAAAGGGATACCGAGTCGTCGCTGATAGAACATATGGCCAGTGAGCGTACACACAGGTAAATTGTACACAAAGAGAGAGAATATGCATTTGAGATGACCACTAACGCTGCTTATACTTCGCCTCGTTCTCCAACCGTACTCCGGGATCTAGGGTGTTGTGAAGCCCAAGTAGCGTCTTACTGATAGCTTCACTGGCCCCGATCATAGGTTTCAATACAGCTATAGGAACAGCTCGTACGACTGCGCGCACGGTCCCCTTCACCGAATAGGTGAGCATCAAGGGCGAGCCGTAGGAAAACAAACGTGCTTACCTCGTTGCCAGACCGCTCATACACCTCCATAGGTACGGCGAGAATGGTCTGAGCAGCTGAGTTCAGGTTCCTCCGCAAGCTCCTGTATGCTGTTTCCACACCCTCCCTGACGTTCGTCGGCTGCTCCGCATACCGGCTGATCAGCTCGCTTTCATCTTCATCATCTGGACCTTCTGCTTGCTCATTCGCCAATGGAGTCACCTGTAGAGCCTCAGCAGTGATAGGATCCTTGAATTGTCCTCCTAACACCGTTTCTGCCTGCTCTAGAATGACCTGTGTGCCGGTTGCGAGACGTGCACCGAGTTTGATTGCTTCTGTAGCCGTGGATTTGACGAAAGCAGTGGTTCCTTTCTGCAGGCCTCGAACGATTCGACCATCTTTGCGATACTGGGCTATGGGCAACAGGACGAGATCTGCAACGCCAGAACCAACATTGACAACGGAACGTATGGGTGCAACTCCAGAGATGACATCGACCAGCTGCGTTGCTTTCACGTCCGGTGTCCACAAATCATTGAGAAGTTCGAACACTCTTGCCCAACCTGTAATCTATTTTAACGACAGATGAGCCTTTTTTCACATGTAGAATATATCACAGCAATGCTTACCCCCGTTAGCACAATGTGGCGCAGTGTCATTTCGGCGCCGTCGAAGTGAAAGAAATTCATCAGTTCGATGGTCCGGCCATCCCGCAAAGCACGATAATCCACCCTTCGCGGTTTGTAGTCAAGCTTGATATCAACAGGGAATATCTCGGCTTGTTCTACATCACAAATTAGTACCTCCCGTAAAGTAAAGCACTCGTAGGAAACTTCGTACGGAAAAAGGTCTCTTCTGCTGGGTCCGAAGCCGCAGAAGGTGTACTCTCAGGATCTCTGAAACTAAAGAACTTCTTCAAGAAATCGAGAGCATCCTGGTCTACATGCAGGCGAAGAGGTAGGATCTTGATCTGCAGTTCCGCGTCAGATAGGCTACGAGGGTTCGATTTCGCGTCACTCACCCGAAGACGAGCTTCCTCCGCTGGGTTTCCCGGGACAGGGTAAACTTTGCGGACCTCAACTTTGACCATATTGGAGTCTGTCTCCCGTATATTTCCCTTGGAGTCAGTTCGTAGATCCGTGAGGAACTTCTTCCACGTCGAAGTTTTGATATGATCCAAAATCTCTACGTCACGGATGGTGGCCAACGTCCTTGATGCAAGGACAGGGTCTGTTTTGTAATGGTCGATGTCGACAAACGCCCCATGAAAGCGGAACTCGATGCTCGGGCCTCTTGACCTCTTCAATCCTTTCCGGCGGAGATGGGTGGTTCTGTTTGCTCTTTGGGTGGGGGATGTTGGCCGTGGTCTGAATGATTGCCAAGAACTTTGGCTTGCAGTCTCGGACTCCTCGTTAAGTTCATCATCGATGGCAGCGAGTAAAGCCCCGGGGTCTAATTCATCGACATTGTGTTCCAGTCCAATGTAGACCGAGTTGAAGAGAAGCGTGTTGGTCTCCTCAACGCTTGGGTCAGGGGTCTGACCGCTTGCAACTAGTTGCCTGATCTTAGCGAGCTTGCGTCTCATGTTTCTCGCTTCTTCCTCGATTATTCTCCGTGTCCGAGCCCAGTCATACCCATCATATAGGAATAATGTGGCGTCCAGATTTTGGATGCGAACCCTTAGGCTTGTGTCGCCATATCTGAAGGATCATAAGTAGTTGTCCTGTCGCCCAGTTGAATTGGAACTCACTGCAAAGATTCGTCCTCAGTGTCTGGTGGCAACATATCGAAATAGTGCTCGATAGGTTCAAGCTTTGGTTGCAGCATTCGAATTGTTTCACCACCATACTTGGATACCAAGCCGTCATCACTGACATAGGTAGATTCGGTGTCACCGATGGAGAATTCATCTTCATCCTCGTCCGGCAATTCTCGAAGCCCTGCAGAAGCACTGAATGAGTCATCGAGATACTCTATGTTCGTCGGTAAATCGTCAGTTATCATGTCCGGCGCGGCACCAAGCTCAGGAATGCGACGGAATGCGTGTTCGTCAAGTGATGCTATAATAAAGTCAGTTGCATGTCGATATCGTGCCAGTTGTACACATACCCATAAGTCCACGTTTGGGCGGTTTCATCTCAGAGACGGAGCTCGGTTCCTTACGTTCCTGTTTGATCCTACAACAGTGTAAATACACTCATATTCAACGCGACATCAGGGGACTTACTGCGGCTCCTCGTTCGAGACAAATATTGTGGTAAAATCGCCGATGAAAGAGGTCAACGCAGTCATTGTGTCCGCACAGAGATGCAAACGGAGGACAGCATGTTCTGCGACAATCTACCGGCACTGTGAGGAAACGGTTAGATGTCATGTTCGCAATTACTTACGCGCACGCCCGCTGAACCATCAGAGCCAACGCTGCGAATGAAGTTGAAGTGTAAACCGACAAGCTCCGCAACTAATGCATATCCCTCGTTCTGCGATGGTGAGTAAATATCCGTTCCCGCACTGCAAGAACACGACTACGTACCTTCCAGTATCCAAGCCCGGTCGCCTGTTCAACTTTGCGTATGTCGCCTTCCGTGTCATCGGAGGAGTTGTGAATGTCATCGATGAGCAGTAGAGATGTGCTCTGAACGAGCAATTGGAAGGAGACCTCCGGAGAATTCCCTATGATAACAGTAGAGAAGTCGATTTCTCCTATGTATAAGACTGCGGAGCCAGGATATGTGGGGGCAGAAGCGCGGATCGAGCTATCAATAACCCTTATCGATATATGTGTACGTTCACTAGGAACCACGGTCTCGAAGGCCTGTAACGATATGCACGTTCATTCCTTCGGGGCAATGATGAGATAATGTATAGCCTGACATACCCCTGGAGGTGCTTTCACGAACCGAGCAAGGTCTTGAGTCCAATCGAGATCAGGGAACACGGTGTATGTAATCCCAGCCAGGGTTACTTTGACTTTCGACTCCTTAGCCGTCGTACCGGGGATGATGAGAGAGGTGAAGCGTATCTTTAGCAATGATTGCACCCTAGAAGACTGCTCGATATTGAGATATGTGTCAGTGTTTGATATAATAACAAATCAGATTATTATTACCAAATGACGGGGTGTAGTGAGGGACAATAGGATCTTAGCTTCATTCGGAGCTTGAACGTCACGGATGGTGATGTCCATGATACCCAAGGTAATCACGGTCTCATCCTGTGGGAGGATTGCACACCTTGTAGCGGTTATCTTGTCTGCGTACGCGGACGACATACCTTTCCTTCAGGCTTGGACTCGAGCAACAAGTCTACATCAGACGCAACCACATCGAACGGAAGGGTCACGGCCTCTGCTTGACGCGGAACCTGGAGTCGTAGAGCGGCTGCATTGATTGAGCAACGGGCAAAGCAACTGAGCTAACTAGCGCACCTTCAGATACAGTGACCTTTACGATAGTCTCACTCCGAGAGGCACTGTCTTGCCTACTACTCGCAGTATATGTGCTTGGGGTGGCAAACCCACTAGCCCGGCTTCTGTTCTTCACGAAGAAACGGCTGCCAATTATACTATCCGGATCGTCGGGAAGTGCTGCATCAGGGTTCAACGCGACTTCCAGAAGTCGGGTCAGATCATCGGCCCACAGCTGAAGACCATCCAAGTGGGGTTTGGACAGACTGACATAAACAGAGGGAACTTCTATCGAGATGGCTAGGGTGGAGAGACTGCTCGAAGAAGTGGACGAACGTGATTCTGACCGAGATATTGTGAGTTGAGGTTTGGCAGCGGCTGAATCTCTCGACCTGCGGTAGTCAGATCTAATCTCGATACCGCCGGGTTCAAGTTTATTCTCCAGAGAGTAATCTGGAAGAAAAGAGCCGATCGACACCAAAGCAACGGCCTTGGGTTCCTTTGGCCCTGCGTATGAAACCACCAACCGTTTCCAGTTGCAGGCAAGGAGCGTATTCTCATCTCGCCCCTCTGCCACTGAACGACGAGGCCTCAGCGGTTCCGTACCAAATGTCACGGCGGCTTCCTGCTGTTCTTGCGGCAACGCGCTGCCTGGAGACACGAAAATCCCGTGGATATCAACAATGACAGCACCAGCGCGAGGTGCTGAATGCTGGGACCAAGATGATGCACGAAGCTGGAGTCGAATCACCGGGATTCGCACGATCGTTGTTGTACTTTGTTTCGCAGGTGTCCTTGCATGCTGTTCAAAAATGCAATTAAATTGCCATCGGCGAAGATGTCAGAGTAACTGACCTTGCGACGATTCTCAGAAGGAGCTTGTGGCCCTTTCTTGGTCGGGGTATTTTGAGTGTAATCGAAACCAAGATCGAGGTCGTCAAGCACAAGTTGCTCGAGACGCTTCCGTTCCCTCTCATGTTCACGTTCCTGGCGCGATTGTAGTGGGCTTCCTGCTCTGGGCGTCCCGGGGATGTCGGTATCGTCGGAGTCAACCTCACCTTCATCTTCATCGTCATACTGTTCATATTGATCTGTTGAGACCTCCGCCCGAAGAGGTTGCGCGGTGAGTTCATCAACGAATGCAAGTACTGCATTCCGATTTCCCCGCGAATCATCAGCCAAGATCTTGGAGAAGTCGACGAAGATATGCAAAGGTAGTAGATCAACTTCGGTCTCTATGGAGACCTTAGGGACTTTGGGTTGGGAGCGAGACGATGTGGTTCTTTTCTGGACAGTAGCAGAGGTGAACTTGACGTTCAGGGCATACTGATTCATTGAATGGTGAATGTCAAAAGATTTCCCGGAGGAGTGCGAACCAAGCTTGAGACTTGAGGGTTTCTGGGGTGATGTGGAAGGAGAGAACGGACTTCCTGCCCGATGCATGGGACTTGTCTGGTTGGATGTCTGCCGGTGAGGCTGAGGCCTTGTTCGCCACTGTGCTAGCTTCGTTGAAGTAGTCCGAGTGGTCGGATCTGTCCAATCTACGATGTCAAATGCAGGGAGAGTCGTGTCAGGTTCGGAGCGTTGAAGGTCAGGGTGGAAGTGTCGGGAGGGGTACTGCGAACCGAGATGCTGATCGGTGATGAGGATTGGCGACACATATAACTCATCATTCGGGGTCGCTTTCTCAAACGCCAGTATGACCAGATCCGAGATCGAGAAAGTCGCAGTATGTACTCGGTTGTCTGCTCCTTTGCTCGACAATGCTGCGAGCGCAGAAGTCTGAGGCAACTCGAGGTGAGTAGATAGAGAGGCGCGTATATCGTCCAAATGCGCCCGAGTGTATCCATGTGGCAAGTGGGGAGGTGTGTTGGGATGCAGGAAGTAATGCGACAGGACTTCGGTCGACGCAGGAGTAGCGGGATATGTGGGTAATAGGAGCACCATAACACCACGCAAGTGTAAGTCAATCACAACGTGGTCCAGTAACGAAGACATTTCAGCGGATTTCGTCTCGGATTTCTTCTTCGGTGGCGGTGTATGCGAAGCCCATTGTTCAGCAATGTCCAATAGTGCACGTATGTGACGAGCACGGAAGGCGCAAGCCAGCGTTCCCAGCGTTACGTGTACATGTACTTTCTCGTCAATCGTAGCAGCTGCAGGTATCCGCCGCTTTCCCTTGGTGTCCTCACGAGAAGAAGATGGGCTCAGTTCTGACGGAGGTGTCGAGCGTAAGGGAAGAGGTGTGATGATTCGGATGCGAATCGGCTCTGTACCAAACGAAAGTATCATCTCGTCTTCCAATTCGTCGAGTTGTGCACTCGTATTGATGTCTACAGTTGGCCGAGCTGGTATCTGTTCGTCCCGAGGACGTTCTTCCTGCTTCTGCGTGATGGTATCGACCGCGTCCGCCGAAGCCTGGGGTGGCACGTCTTGTGCAGGGAAGCGGGTACTGTGAGATATCGGTGAAGTGGATACGGCACTTTCGTACATGCTACTCGAGACAGAGGTGGTTGGAGATATTGGTCGGGGAGGAAGAGATGCGATGGACTGTGACATGAGCAAATGCGTTTCCTCGTCGATATCGGACGACTCCGAATCAGAATGTGGGGAAGTCGGTGAGGAATGAACCGGTGTATACTGCTCGGATGTAGGTTCAACAGTCGCCGTACCTTGTGAGATATGTGAGGATGACAGATCCTGTGGACTGGGAGGACGAAGAGATCGAGTAGAAATAGTCAAGCCTGAGATTTGAATCGATCGCGCAGTATTACGGGCTGGATCTATCCTACTGAGACCTGCAGATTCAGCTTCTTCCGGGTCTTCAGTACCATAGGAGACATCAGGGATGGATAGAGTAAAGCTAGCACGTTCCGGGTCGACGATTGTAATCTTGATATCGGACGCGTCAAACTCAAATCTGGAGAGCAGCCTCTCAAGTAGGGTGGCGAAGAGAGAGACGCCTGGAGGATCTACATCACCGCTCGAGCTCTCTCCGTCTGTGAAAGGATCCAAGCCTCCAGGAACTTGGTCAGACATGGACTGCATTGATGCAGCCAAGTCAGAATGAAAGGAATCCCTGAGGCTTGCTTCTTCAGGCGGGCTGAGTTCTTCGTGCATGAATGTGTCTGCAACAGACGCAACAGACTCTGCTAGAGTGCTGGAAGAGAAGAAAGGTTCTGGATCAACTGTCGGCGACATGTAGAATGTCAGGTGCAATGATTCGACTGAAAGTCCGACAGAAGATGTAAGGGGGTTTGGCAGAGGAATCCGAGCGGTGACCTTTCCAACAGACCCATCATGTAGATGTATAGGAAGGCCTGAGATGAGAGAATTGATAGCCTATAGGATTGTTATCAGCTGGACATGTCCGAGTACATGTAGCGTACCTTGTTATCCAACTCCACATCTCGGATTTGAACATACCCAGAACCAATCTGCGAGTCAATTTGCTGGATATCAAGCTGGCCGGGCTTCAGGAGATGCCCGAGTGTTTGCCTCAGTGCGAAAGAGATGAAACGCTTCTGTATACTTGACGGTAGTGTGAAATCAATGTTGGGAAGGGTTGGCAGCCACGAAGATGGCCACCAGGACATGTTTGAGTCGTTTCGCGGAGATCGTAGGTGTGGTGAAAGTCGTAAGGCAAGATATCGATCATTCAAAGGTTCAGACGCATGCTGTGTTAAACAGCGCGAATGTGGCTGATTAGGACTTGCAGCAGGATGGACTACACTACTTGATGATGGCGCTGGCGGCTGCAACGCCAGGATCCCATATCAGGTGATCTGGGGCCTTCCATTTACGGTGTCGGCTTGTGGGTGCTTGTGTGTCCACTACAAGTACGTCGTTATTCGATTTCAACACTACCACTTCCGCCTCTTCACTAGTGCTGCAAAGTGCCAGTGCGTCATGCTGCTGCTCTAGATGAAATGATGGATAGCGATGCATACTACGTCCTATGTGCTAAACGTTATCCCCATGGGTTGCTTCAATGCGTCAATATTGGGCGATGGGGAATGCAATGGATCGGGATACTTACATAGGTTCAAGTTCAACCGCAGTGCGAACTCCCTATGTAGCTAATAGTAGCGTTTGGTACAGTCGAAGGATATCAAACATGTACTTTGAACGTCAGAAAACCTCAACTATCAGTAATCGCAATTCAATCCATCCAGGTGAGCTCTCAACTTGAATCTTCGCGTGCAACGTAGTGACATCGATATCAGACATGCCGATGAGCGTATCATATGATAGGTCATCTCATCGGAACCAGTGAACACCATGCAGTCGTCGTCCAACAGAATGATGATATCTGCATATTCAGAGGCGTCATATTCCTCTTCCAGTCAGATAGATATTCCATTCACCCAATCTGAACTTTGAATAGGTGCGCTTCCGAATTTTCTGCGTATACCGACGGAGCCGACCGTGACCAATATCAAACTGACAAACACCGGCTTGGCACATGTTGTCACTATATAGAATGCGAATGATATGGTATCGAAGTCTGAAGGAGTTAATGAATATGCCTTCTCTCATTCGGACATGGTACACCGTCTTGCTCTTCTCCGCAGACTGGCTTTGCACGCTTTGCGGGCCGCACGCGTCAGGGACAGGTTATTCAGTTCAGCAACGAAGAAGTCCTATGCCGTGTGGCCCGACATATTCACCCCGTCGAGCAAAGTAGCACTGTGTGGTCGCCCCGCGAGAGATTCAGGCTTGATGGAATGGTCCAAGCCTTATGCATATGGCCGGCGAAGTTGAATTTACCTGCGGCCGGCCTCGTATTCGTGCTCGGGACGTGCCTATCAAGTACCCGTGCAGACCTGCTGATGATTAGAATGACATATCTATGATGAGTGAAAGCTCTTCTATAGTTGGCTATCAATATTTATGTATATTAATGTATCATTCGAAAAAAAATCACTGGTCGGCGTTTGTATCTATCAGGGTCGGTTGTCATCCTCTCCAACACCTGACTCGTTGCAGACAATGAGCCAATTGTCAACTGACACGGGGATTATTATGAATTGCAGAAGCATTATCAGTCACTATTCCGACGTCGACAGCTATATACAAAACCTATGCACCCGTTATAGGTTCCAACCATTTAGTATTAGTTACTACATTACTGTCCTACTGAGCAGCAGCCTCATCACCGAAGAGATCATCGACAACTTTGCCCGATCGGACACCCAATATACTCAACAGAGATTCGCTAAGTCCGTGGGTGGACTCCGTGCACCCCTGCAGGTATACCTTCGGCGCAAACGTCTTCTCGTTACCAGCCTCAAGGGGAACGAGTCGATAATTTCGCGTGATGTAGACTGTCGTATTGGGCAAGATGTGGGAATTGGAGAGCGAAGGACTGGTAAGGGGAGTACTAGTACCGCTCGAATGCGTCGAGGGAGAACCCCAGTCGGCTTTGGGCTTATGGATGTCGGAGCCAGGTGACAACCCACCGTCCTCGGCGGGCTTCGCAGTAGCAGGCAGGAGTTCAACTGGCGAGGAAGATGTGTGAAGGACGAAGTATTTCCCGATATCGGAAGAATTCAGAAGGCGGATCCATGAATTGCGTTCGTATCCTGTGCCGCAGATGACAATGTCATATGTCTTCTCCCTGACAGAATGGTCCAAGACGTTCTGTAGAGTGAGTCGAACCGCTGGGCAGGTGCGGTCCGCGACAGAAGACGAGGTTTGGTCAGCAGATAGGGAGGTATTTGCGTCGTCCGCGGATAAGATATCGGTGTATGGTTGCATGCTGACCCGAATGCCATTACTGGATTGACCGTTTCGACGTGAGATCGCATCATCGAGCTTCTGGTCATACATCAACTCGTAGAGCTAAAAATAGAGCATAAGCACTAGTACCACTTGAGAACAGAACACACCTACGGTGTCGATAGTGCGTGGATTGACCACACCGTAATTTGTATTATTATATTCATTCAGGACCTCTTTGCGTACACGTTGGGAGGGAAGGTTGTATACCATGTCGGTGGCTGAAAGCATCGTTGTCAGTAATCAGAAATCCAAGGCAAACGTCATACGTACTCTCGGGATCGAAAATCTCGTTCGCGAAAGGGGAGTCGTCGCTGGGCTTGAGTGAACCCTTGCGGAAGATGAGATCGAGTTCACATTCGCGATCACCGGCGCTGCTGAGTCGCCGGTGTAAGTCCAGGAGTACCTCAGATGAAGATTGACCAGAGCCTATGACTGCGACGCGCAAGGGCTGTTGCCGAGAGGAATTGCTCACAACAGACGACAAGATGTCATCTATAGAGTAAGAATATACCGAGCTATGGAGGATATGGGGATGAGGCAATGCGAGAGAAATAGCGGTAGGGAATTTCGGTTGTCCCCCGGGGGACAGGACAAGATTTCCTGAAGGCCAAGAGACAATGGATAAATCGGGCAAATGTGCGAGGTAAAGTACGATCTTACTTGCGCGTCTTGTGAAAGTCTCGCCCCCTTCAATACGACGACTAGTAACCTCCACGGTGTCACTGTCAGCTTCTCTGATGCCAATGACTTCCTCTCCATATCGGACATTGATACCTCGATCCTGGACATACTGGGCAGCCCAAGAGAGATAATCGGAGTATTCCCTCCGCGATGGTGTGGAGGTACCTCGATTGATGAAGGGCAACAAACGACCTTGAGAATGTAGATAGGCCAAGAAGGTCAACGGAGACTGGGGAGATCGGAGCGTAGCAAGGTCTTTGAGGTAGCTGTAAGAAGACGGTGGATCGGCGGATACGTACGTCAGAAGCGCATTCAGTAAATGTAAGAACGACGAACCTTATCTGCATACGAGTATCGGGTAAAAGCATCCCTGGGTGCCACTTGAACTCCGGGTGCTTTTCAATGAAGAGAACATTTTTGGTGCAAGATGAGGCCGCTGACTGCAGAGAGACCGATGAGTTACAGATTCAGATTCGCTAATCAACGATAACTTACTCCACTGGACGAAGGCGAGCTATACTTGTCGAGGATGGCACCTGCGATTGCGAGGTTCGCAGGACCAAAGCCCAGACCAATAACGTCGTACACAATGTCACTGGCGGTCATTCTGGAGATTCGCGAGCGAGGAAGAACTTGTCTGGAATGGGTGCAAAGAGCCCAAGACGTATGGGAGTGTGGGGACTCATGGGGAAGATCTCAGGCCTTATAAGGACGAAGCGGAACCTGGAGCAGTCACCGAAAAGAACGTGGTAAGATCAGGATTTCTCTGGCCCAAGAGGATATCCGTCCATTATCCGCCCGAGGGTGGGGGACTTGCATGACACGACGTTCGGGGTGAGCAGGGATGCGGGCGAAGGACTGACCGGATGTGAGAGCTGGGCCGTACCTAGGCATGAGTGCAGCAGATGGTGGCTGAACCTTTCCGCGGAAAGTAGTGACTGCTTGCAATTGAGCGGAGAAGGAGCGTACCACAGAGCCGGGGATGATGCATGATGGAATGCATCCATCAGTAATCTGATAAGATACGATGGTGACCATCATATCTGATAAACCCATTCCGATGCTGGGGTCGCTGATC
The DNA here is from genome assembly GCA_000787475.1 of Lentinus polychrous. Classification (NCBI taxonomy): domain Eukaryota; kingdom Fungi; phylum Basidiomycota; class Agaricomycetes; order Polyporales; family Polyporaceae; genus Lentinus; species Lentinus polychrous. The sequence goes on along the minus strand of JSYW01000169.1, from coordinate 20,411 downwards.
CATCCGTAATCTTATCAGATATCTCACCACCGCTCCTCCGTCTTGTGCTGCTGGACCGTTGCGCCAAGCTGCCACCCTTCTATGAGGTCCGCATCGATCGAGGTAATGCTACCCATTTTTCTGACCACAACACGCCACGATGGCCGAGTTTTTGCCAGCTTTTGTCCCCTGGAACGGCTGGGCATACTGCAGTCGGTTCCGGAGGGCCTCCGAAGACTTCCTATTGCAGGTGGCTCGCCTTGGAATAGAGTACAGCCTATGATCTCTCCGCCTGCTGTACCCTTCGAAGGCGAAGTCTCTCGTCATAGCGGCCATATGCTCATCTTAGGCACATCGGGGGACACGCTGGCCGGTTGCAACCCATTACTCAGGTCGTAATCACCTGGCCTTCGCAGAGACTGCGAATCTGTACGTTACGCCTTCGTGTCCCTTCACTTAAGACACAATCTCGCCTCGAAAGGTGCGTTTCTCCCGCACAAGTGCACGCTAACATCTATCTTGAACGTACTCGCTCCGCCAGTTCTGCGGCGCGACACAGGGTCGCTAAACCTCCCGTTAGCTCGCTTCCGTGAGAATACACGCGCTTTCCGCTGACAATCACCCCATAGACCGACCATGGCTACCGCTGGAGCCCTCCCAAAGGCTTCTCCCGATTGTGAAGGCACCCTCACAGCGTGCAGCGATATACTCAGCGGATACAAACCTCAGGATTTCCCTGACCTGTCAGCGAGACGATTTCCTCCCGGAGTGATCTACACAACCGCCCTGCGCCTGCCCAACTCCCATCTGCCTACGACGGATATTCCGGCCACAGCTGTTGCCACCTTTCTTGCAGCTACTGCCCGCGTTATCGGCGCATATAGTGCCTGTTCCGACGTTCTGATTGGTCTCGTGGACGATGGCCAGTCTTCAGTGCGTCCTGTCAGGGTCTCATGGGACGATACTCAGACATGGAAAGATATAATCGCGCCCCTCGACGACGCACTCAGGCGGGACTTACTTCCCCGCGATACTCTCCCCAGCTTACAACAGCATCTGGGACTCACTGACAAGCAGACACCATTCCTGGCCTCTGCTCGTGTCTCGCCCACACTCGCGGAGGCCCGCGATCTCAACGCTCCCATTTCGTTCGCTCTCAATCCCTCTGATAACCTCCTCTCCATTGCCGCGAGCGATAAACATGTTCATAAGAGCGTTCTCGAAATACTCAAGTCTCAGCTGGTCGCACTTCTCGAGTGCATCGCGGCTGATCCTACGACAAAAATAGCACATCTACCAAAATTACCAGACGAACTGATCTCTATCTACGAGAAGCTACCACTGGAGCAGCGCAAACAGCACTACTGGCGGGTACCACATGTCCAATCCGTTACAGACCACCTATCTTTGCGATCCACGTCGGATCCCCATCTCACCGCAGTACGCTGGTTTCCGCACCTGACGCCTGGTGACAGTGCTTCAACGCTGCAGGTTGAATCAATCACCTACTCTGAATGGAACAGGTTGTCCAACCAATTAGGTCGCTGGCTGATACGAAAGGGATTGCAGGTCGAGGACCGGGTGGCCGTTTGTATGCCTCGTAATACCTGGTTCCACGTAGCCTTCATAGGTATCTTGCGTGCAGGCGGATGTTATGTACCGGTTAGTCTCTGCCCTTCTTTCGTTGACAGTCGCATCTGACGATAAGATTAGATTGATTCAGAGCTTCCGCCCGAGAGACAAGTCTTCATTGCCCAAGATTCTAACGCTCGCTTCATCATAACGTCTTCCGAGATCCCTTCTTCTACTTTGTTTGGACACGCCGCCCTGGATGTTAGCGACCCCGAAGAACAAGATTCCGTTCGACGCGAATCGGATGAAGAGCTCAGGGTTCCTGGCCCAGATGATCTCTCATATTTATTGTACACGTCAGGTATGCAGTTAAATCCATTATGTCCCACGCTTGAGCTTAACGACTGTTACTCGTAGGCACAACGGGTACCCCGAAGGGTTGTCTACTAACTCACAAAGGTCTCGCCGAAGCCGTTTGGGCGTTGGCGGACATGTGCGCTAGAGTGCCCATGGACGACCCAAAGAAAGGAAACTATCTGTCCATCGCATGTAAGTTCCAACAACGCGATTGTGATGCATTGTATGCTTTACTGATGCAAATACAATAGCGGTGGCATTTGATGTACACCTGGCCGAGATTCTGGTACCATTGGCAACAGGAATTCCTATCGTCTCCGCCCCTCGATCCCTGCTTCTCGAGGATCTTCCTTTCTACATCAAGGAACTCGGGATATCGCACTTGGGCATCGTCCCAAGTCTCATTGAAGCGACCATGGGTGCTATACAAGACGACGTCGACGCTGGACATGCATCCACACTTCGTTATATCGCCAGCGGAGGGGAGAAAATGAGCGACGCGGTACGTCATAAGTGTTGGATATCCCGTATAATCGCTGACAATACGAAGATTCTCGATAAATGGACGAACCATCCTACTGTTCGTCTCGCTAATTTCTACGGGTGAGTATATGTGCTTTGAACCGAACGCGATATAGACATTGACACGTCACATAGACCTAGCGAGGTCACCATCGGTTGCGCCGCTCGCTTCATGGAGCGTGTTACTCCCCGAGCCAACATCGGCAGTACCTTCGCCAATGTATCTGCGTTCGTGGTTGACGAGAACCTAAATATCGTGTTACGAGGAGCGCCAGGCGAGCTTGTCGTAGAAGGCCCTTTGGTCGGTCGTGGCTATCACGGACGACCGGATCTGACGCAAAAGGTTTTCTTGGAGTTTCCCGAGAAAGGTCGGGGACGCTGGGCGTACCGTACTGGCGACTTGGTGCGCATGATGCCGGACGGAACCTTGGAGATCCTTGGTCGCATCGATACACAGATCAAGCTGAGAGGTGTGCGGATCGAGTCGGAAGGCATCTCATCCATCGTCCGTAACAGTGCTCTCCCTGACCTTTCCATCGATGCCGTGACTGTGCTGGCGAAGCACCCAAGCATCGGCGTTGACCAGCTGGTCACCTTCATCGCTTGGGATAGCTCTATATCCATTGCCACCCGCAAGACAAGTTCTCCAACGCCTGTCCAGTCACCACCCGGTTTACTCGCCAAGATTCGATCCGCCTGCGAACAAGGGTTGGCCAGCTACATGAGGCCCAGCCACATCATTCCCCTGAGCTGGATACCACTGAATCCGAATGGCAAGACGGATGCTAAGGTTCTCGTCAAGCTTTTCACGAGCTTGGACCTGGACGTTCTTACCCGCGCCTCTCCCGATACCGAACTCGATGCCGACGAACCACTGGCGGATGAAAGTAAAGACGTCGTGGCTGTTATCGCAGAGTATCTCAATGTGCCGTTCGAGAAGCTCAGGCCTTCGTCCAACCTGTTCGAGTATGGACTTGACTCCATGGGCGCTATCAAGTTGGCGGCTCGATTGAGGTCGTCTTTCAGGGTCGACGTCTCCGCTGGGGATATCATGCAAGATCCTACAATCCGCAAGGTGGCTCATCTGGTCATCCAAGCGTCGACTTCCCCTAGTGGTTTGTCGTCCTTTGTGGACCGATTTGGTTCGACTTGGCGCGACGAGGTTGCCAATGCCTACCCGTCCGTGCGTACCGAAGAGATACTCCCTCCGTTCCCTGTTCAAGAAGGTGTCCTATCGCGATCCATCGAAACCCCTACCATGTACGTGCAACATGTGCTACTCGAATGCAAGCCTGAGACTTCCATGGCCAAGCTCCGCGACGCTTGGAAGGCCGTCATGTCCGAGCGTAGCATTTTACGGTACGCGTTCCTTGTATCATGACATCACTATATACCAACGCTCTATTCCTAGGACCCTCTTCCTCCTCGCTAGAGACTTGGTACAAGTAATCTTACACCCAGACGATTGTCAGTTGCCTTGGTCGGAAAGCCCTACCAATCTTGACGATGACGATGGATTCAAGCATTGGTTCCTAACCACCGAGGCGTCCCGAGTATCCGTCGACATTAATCAACATATTACTGATACACCCGGATTCAGACTATCGCACTATACCTCACCTGAGCATCATTATCTTGTCCTTTCCATTCACCATGCGTTGTTTGATGGAATATCTCTTCCTCTCCTCCTAAACGATGTGGAGCGCGCTTACCTCCAACAGTCGTTACAACCCAGTCCACCTCCCAGCCGCGTCCTAGATAGCATTCATTCCGTCGATCTCGAGAAGGCCCGCTTACACTGGACCCAATTATTCGCTGGTTACGATTGGCGGAAGACCGCTTTGCGCGAAACCACTTCTTCCAAGTTCTCTGTTGCTTCCAAGTCTTTCTCTACTCCTCTTTCCGTGCTACAAGACCGAGCTTCCACCCAGCGAACCACTGTGCAGGCGCTTCTCATGTCTGCCTATGCGTTCTTGCTTGCTACTACCCTCTACGGCGAAGATGACGTGGTCTTCGGAGTAAGTTTTTCTTACAGTATTGACCTTCTCTTCAGTATTCAACGACCATTGTGTGCAGGTCATCCGATCCGGTCGACTATTGCCCGTAGAAGGTGTTGAGCACACGCCTTATCCGTTACTATGCGTTACCCCATTCCGAGTCAACTTCCAGAAGTCGAACGCTCTTCTACGGGAGGTGCAGCATAATGTTTCCGCGAGCGTCAACTACGAACATGTCCCCTTGAGTAAGATTCAGCATTGGATCCGGGAAGGTGGCGGCCTCTTCGAGACGTTATTCTCTATGGCGTACAAAGAGAACCGTTCGGATGCTCTTTGGACTATTATAAGCAGCCAGAACCCTGAGCCAGAGGTACGTCATATGTTGAGTACCACATGTTCCCATAACTCATGATGAATTAGTATGTCCTTGCTGTTGAGGTCGTCATTGACCCAGAGGCAGACCACCTGATGGTGTACGCTGCATTCACGTCGGACATTCCGCAAGACATCGCAGAGGGAATTGTTCAACGACTGGAGATTGTGGCTTTACAGCTAGCTGAAGATGAGACTCGCGATAAACTCTTAGCAGCTATGGTAGGATCGCGCACCGCAACCCCGGAATCAGACGTTACGGCAAACGTCGAGCACGAAACCAAGGAAGACAAGTTGCTCGTAGACGAGGGGATTGTTGATGCACTACGTCTAGCTGTGGCGGACTTCTTGCGAATCTCGCCTGAATTGATCTCTGAGGATACCTCTTTAATTGGCCTTGGGCTCGATTCGATTCGCTCGGTCGGTCTTAGTCGTAGCTTGCGGGCGCAAGGATTCCAGCTGTCATCATTGGATATCATGAGGGCCTCTACTATTCGTCGAATGGCTATTGCGCTTGGTAGCAAGCAACAAGAAACCTCTCCTCTTCCGGTTCAAGATAGTCGGTCGGCATTTGAGAAGGAACGCGAGACTCTGGCCAAAGCAATAGATATCGATTCAATAAAGTTGAGCCCCGACGACTCCGTTAACGTATATCCAACAACCGCTTTGCAGGCGGGCATGCTATCCCAGGTAAGTGCGATTCCACTTCACATAACTTGTTCCTCATATTTCCGTATAGACGGTTGCCTCGGAAGGCCGCCTGTACACCCACGTATTTCCTTTGCGCCTCAACGATAAGACGGACATACCTCGCTTGCGTAACGCATGGAAAAAGGTTATAAAGGCTCATGCTATACTCAGAACCTCCTTCCACTTCATCTCTGACATTGGCGTCTGGGTGCAAGCTGTTCACTCAGATGTCGAACTCAAGTGGTCAGATGGTACATCCGATCAGGCTGGCTTTGTGGACGACTATCTTCGTACTCTGGTATCATCCATGACGTGGGAGTCCGGGGAAGGACTCAATCGCCCTCCCGTCTACTTACACCTCGTCCAAGACAAGAATAGCGACCAGCGAATGTTGCTGTTGGTCATGCATCATGCCCTGTATGATGGACTATCCATCGGCAAGCTTTTCCAGATAGTTCAGGCAGCTTACCACGGTGAAGTTGCTCAGCCGTCGGCACAGTTCTTCGATATCCTCCCTCAACTACTGAAAGAGGAACGCCACGGAACTTCGTTCTGGACGCAGAAGCTCCGCGACCTCCGCGGTGTCAAGCGCATACCTCGACGCGAAAGCGGGGACACCAGAGCGTCATATGTTGCCATTCGTCCGATCTCAATCAGCAAGGCTACTCTTGAGAGTGCCCGAAACTTGGCGTCCGTCACTATACAGGCAATAGCACAAACCGCTTATGCAAAACTGCTCGCCGTTCTCACCGCGTCCACCGATGTGTTGTTTGGGCATGTTGTCGCTGGCCGCAATGTGTCCGGAGCGGAAGATATCCTAGGTCCCATGTTGGTGCGTAGATCATCCCGGATCGCTAGGCGCACTACATACTCATGATATCATACGACAGAACACGATACCAAGCAGAGTGCAACTGACTCCTGACGCAGACAACCTGAACGTCATATTGTCCGTTCATTCGGCCAATATTGATGCTCTTGGATGGACTCACGCCTCTTTGCGCTCGCTCCAGAAGGCACTCGGTGTTGCCGAGCTATGGGAAAGCCTTTTCGTTTTCCAACCGATGTCACCTGATTCCTTGGATAAGGAACCTATCTGGGAATTTGACGACTCGAACGAGAAAGACTCGATCGTTAACGTTCAAGTCAGTTCATGTTTGACCAGTGCGCATAGTAACACTAATACTAACGTCTCCTGTAGTATGCTTTGAACGTAGAGGTACATGAGACAGAGCAGGGATTCGTCATCAAGTCCGCGTGCAGGGGTGACATCATGGATTCCCAGAGTCTCGACTCCGTGCTGGCCAGATACGAAGAGATTCTTCTCCATATGGTCAACAACCTCGCAACGAAGTGTTTGGATGACATCCCCGAGGCGACGCCCGTTGGCTTCGATAACGTACGGGCATCGACCATAGCCGAAGACACTACTTCATCCGTGGATGAATCAGACAAGGACTTCGTTGCCCTACGCGATCTCCTAGTCTCAACTACAAAAATCCCGCCGGAGAACATTCACTCGACGACATCGTTGATTGCTCTCGGAGTCGATTCTATCACTGCGATTCAGATAGCAGGTCAACTCAGGCGCTCGGGTGCTCGTATCAGAGCCGAAGATATCCTTCGTAGCAGGACGGTAGCAGACCTCTGTCTTCGCGCGTGGTCAACGAAGACGGTCGATTCTCCGCCCCCATATACAACCCACATCGCTGACATCAACGTCACTCCTAGTGAGGCATCTGCGATCATCGCTCGATTCGACGCCAAAAGTCAGACATCCATTGAAGAGGTCACTCTGGTATCTTCTGGAATCAAATGGCTAGTCGGCGCATGGCAGCGCAGTTATCGTCTACGACATCAACACGCTTTCGCATATCGTCTATCAGGTGCCCTAGAGGCTTCACGATTACGAGGCGCTTGGATAAGTCTCATTGAACGACATGCGATCCTAAGATCCACTATTGCCTGCGCACCGGGATCCAAGGAGCCCAGGTTGATTGTGTTCAAGGCCGATCACCTCTTGTTGGACTCGACATGGTCCGAGGAGCATCTCACTGACTCTGCGACGCCCGAGCAACAGGTGGAAGCTGTCATGAAGATGCTAGTATGCTCTCCACCCTCTATGAAGAGACCTCCTACCCGAGGCCTTCTACTATCATCCCAGGGGCAGCAGTTCCTCATCGTGTATATGCATCACTTCCAGTACGATGCATGGAGCCTACAATTGCTCATGGGGGACCTTGGCCGTCTGTACGCTGGGGAAGCACCCATTAGCTCCAATGATCTTACCGGCTGGTTGCGTGCCTCTGTTCCCAGTGAGGGCGTTCTCCCGGAACAGAAAGCTTACTGGACGTCCTCTTTCCCTGAGTCATTCGAGCCTTCGTATTTCCCTCCCCTACGTCATGAATCGGAGACGAAGCTCTGTAGCCACAAGCGCACGATCTACACGGAGACTCGAGCATTTCCGGATGTAGCGACATTGCAAGCACATGCCCAGGCTCGTGGACTATCTATGAACGCAGTCTTCCTCGCTGCGTGGAGCAAGGTCCAAGCAAGTCACGCCTCGGACGGCTCAGTTACGTTTGGGCTATGGTATTCCGGCAGGTCGTTGTCTTTCGACGGCGTCGAGCGACTCGCGGTTCCTTGTATGAACGTCCTGCCTGTGCATGTCCGGGACGTCAACGCGGACGGAATCATACAGCTCGCATTACGCATTCAAGAAGACCTGCGCAGGCGTTCACCTGCCGTAGAGCAGTCCGATCTGGTTCGAGTCGATGAATGGACTGGTGGGAGTGGAAAACCTCTCTGCAATGTATATGTCAACATCGTCAAGGTAGCACCAGATGTGACGGACGAAGCTCACCAACTGCTGAAACCTGTGGAGGTATGTATACTGCGTGGCAAGATATTGGTGTCATGAGCTAAGACATGCCGGCAGATTCCCTACTTCGTTCCCGAAGAGATATGTGAAACCAACGATTTCGTTGAACACCTCAAGATCACCGACCTTATCAGGGTATGTCATTCGCCGTCGTCGGCCTCATCCAAACGTTCTCACTTTCCCATTCATCCCCGACAGGATGACATTATGATCGATATCGTAGAATTACCGTCGGGATCCGTCGCTATGTCATTGGAGACTGCAGAGACGGTTATGACCATTGAGCATGCGCGTGTATTCATAGAACAGTGGGGGGAGATAGTGAAGGAAGCCTTGTCATGAATCTTAGTTGTACACAATCTCAGGAACGCATCTGTATCATTTCAGTAGTCTGTATTTCCTACGCCCGGAAGAATCCAATTGTATACGGGTCGAATACGACGTCCAAGCTTAGTGACCTCGCCGCGCTTCATCCAGACATTCCTTCTCCAGACCTTTCAGCCAAATTACCTCCACGCCTGCGTCGCGCAATTTCCGCGCACCCTCACATACCACAAAGTCGTCTGGTTCGCTGACACCGATGAAGCACCGGCGTATGCCAGCTTCAATGAGAGCATCCGCACAAGGGGCAAGCCCCGATGTCCGAACGGAGCAGGGTTCCATGGTAGTATAACATTCAGCGGTTCTCAGTAGCTCGGATGCAGAGATGCCGGGAGGAAGGGAAGGGATGAGTTTCTGCAAGTCTGACTCCGACAGTGCACGGAGTTTTGTGAGAGCATTGGCCTCAGCATGTGTGTTCCCCGGGAGCTCTCTAGAGTAGCCCGTGGACACCACCACGGGCTTTGAGCCAGGGGGATATGTCGCGGTTAATACACATCCGACACAGAACGCGGTCGGAGTAGGGATGCATTTCTTGGCCTCTTCGAGAGCCAGCCGGAGGAAGGCAAGCTGTTGGGCATCTTCATCTGCCATATTTCACCCTGTATATAATGAGATTTTGGTTACTGCTACAGGAAAAGGAAAGTACAGGTAAAAACGAACAATATCTGGATCGGCAAGTAAAGACTGTAAAGTGGTTACTTACTGGGTCAACCGGTGGCAGCGACTTATTCGTTGTGACGCAGCCTCTGTGATGTTTCACGTGCGAGCTTGTCACAAGTTAGAGTGAAGTAAGGCGCCTATTTGTTGTGACCTTGCCTTGCTTAGCAGGGCAAACCTGCCGTTGTGTTTGACTTTATACTGCTCTACCACCATGTCTTCACCCGTCGGGGACCCCGTTCAACACGATCAACCGCCGCCGGAAGACGATCCCATGCAGGGATCTGGCCAAGAAGATGAGGGCGAAGGCGAATCCGTGGGTCCCGGTGTGTCCGACGATAGCTCAGAAGAGCCAGAGGAAGACGAGGAGGAGGAGAGGCGCATTAGAGAGGGATTTATTGTGGATGAAGAAGAAGAGGAGGAAGGTTCAGATGAAGAGGAAGAACGAAGGCGGCGTCGTAAAAGGCGCAAGAGACGCCATCGCGGTACGACTCCTCATATCGTCATAAAGTATGATCTATTGACATTGAAATGCAGAACGTGTAGAAGAGGAAATGCTTGAGGAAGATGACCTTGAGCTCCTTGAAGAGAATACAGGTGCTTCCTTCTCACGCAACAAGCATCGCTTAACACGCTTGCGCCGCGGTCGCGATTCCGAGTCGCCACAGGCACCTTCATCTTCAAAACGACACGCAGTCGTCGAATCGTCTGACGAGGAGGATGATCTTGACCTTCCCAAAGTTCAGGATATTCACAATATCTGGGATGACGAACGACGGCGTGATGACGATGAAGACGCGGATATGGACGACATGGACAATTTCATTGAGTATGAGGACGAAGAAGAACCGGGTGTGATGGATGAGGAGGCCCGCGAAGAGAGGAGGAGGGAGAGAAAACGTCTAGAGAAGGAACGTCGCAGAGCGATGGGTTCCCGTCCAGAGCTGACAGGCATCGACGCCAAGTAAGTGTCGTATTGAAGTTTGATATATATATAAACTGAGCTTTCGTAGTGCCTGGGAGGAAATCTATGAGGTGTTCGGTGACGGCCATGACTATGACTGGGCATTGGAGGGGGATGACGAGGTACCATACGACGAGGAACAGGCGAAACCGGATATGAAATACCAAGATGTATGCCAAACCCCCCTCAGCAAGGTGCTTCTATTGACATATTTTCACAGGTCTTTGAGCCATCTGAAATCCGGGCACGTATGCTCACTGAAGACGACGATCTCATCCGTGCCCATGACACGCCGGAACGAATGCAACTCGCTACCTCGTCATTGTCTCGATCTGCGACCTTATCTCTGAACAACACACTCACAGAGAACGACCTTGATGACGCAGCGCAATGGGTGATGACCCGACTCTCCCCTCGCAAAGAGCGTGACTTCTTCCGACCGGATGGCCAGTTCCACCGTTTCCTCATGGATCTCGTCCAGGCCGTTACGCACGCTCTACGGTTCCTCTTCATCCAAGAATTCGAAGTACCATACATTTGGACACACAAACGGGACTACATCTCTTACTTCAACCCTGCTGACCTTCGGACCCGTGTCGAGCTCCTCACCTTGGACGACCTATGGCATATATATGCGTTGGGTCAGAAATATCGCTCGTTCGTCGAGAGGCGGAAGGCGTTGGATGCCCTCTATTCCCGTCTCGGTGTATCCGACTCGTACTACGAGGAAGAGATCCGAAAGAGGGTCGATAGTATTGAATCTATTGCTGATGCAACGGAATGGCTAACGATGAAGTACCGCGATTCCAAGAAGCAGCAATTCGAGATGCACTTCCACGATGACGAAGAACAACCGGAGGTCAAGAAGTCAAAACTGCCCAGTCGCGTTTCCGCTTATGAGCTTGCGAAGAAGAGTATCGTCGCTAACTTGGCTGAGGTGAGTTTCTTGGATTTGCAGATAACAGCACTGCACTAAGTCTTCACACATGACTCGCACACAGGGTTTTGGTATCAAATCACATGAAATTGTGAAGAATGTCATCGCCCATGCGCCTGAACATCTCGTCGATGAGCCAGATGTCAACCCCGTTGCTTACGCCGAGCAGTTTGTTGATCCCGATCCGTCCAAAGCTCTGGCTCCAGAAGAGCTTCTTCGCCGAGCGCGCATGATCATTGCGACTGAGTTAGGCAAGGATCCTATCCTTCGCGAGGAGATTCGGAAGGTCTTCAAGTCTCATGCTCAAGTTTCTGTTCTACCTACCGAACGTGGCGTGAACAAAATTAACGACCACGACCCGTACTTCGTGAGTTACACCTCTACCTGTCAGCTATGGTCTCTGATCCGAATTGGAATAGAACTTCAAATATCTTCATAACAAACCTGTCAGCGAGATGCTCGAATCCACGCAGTTTCTCAGTATCCTTACCGCAGAATCTGAGCACCTTGTGACGGTCTCAATACACCTAACAGCTGAGGCTAAAGCTGCCTTTGAACGCAGACTCCATGACGCATTCACTGTCGATAACTATTCCGAAACTTCGAAAAACTGGAATGCGGAGCGCCTGCGTGTCATCCAGGAAACTATCGACCAGCATTTGTTACCTGTCGGAGTCAAGTGGACGCGCGAATGGTTGCGCGAAGAAGCAGAGGACTTCTATTGTCGCGAGTGCGCCCAAGTTCTGCGTAGGGTAAGTGCCACAAGCTGCATTATGACAATGATCTCATTTTCTTCAGCGCATTGATGTTGCACCATATCACACTCCGGACATGCAAGCCGGCGACACGCCCTCCGTGCTGGCCATGTCTTGGGGTCAGGGTAATCCACAAAAGGACGTGATCGCCGTGGTGTTTCTTGATGAAGCAGGCCGTTTGCGTGAGCATACCAACTTGGACAACTTGTATGACCAGGACAACAGGGATGAGTTCCTGGATATCCTGAGGCGTCGACGGCCGGACGTCATCGTCATTGGCGGCTTCAGCATCGCAACGACCAGCTTGACCAAACGTGTCAAGGAGCTCCTCAATCCCGCCCCAGATCCTTCGGCCTCAACATGGGGAGAGGCCCCTCCTCCCCGGAATGAGGACTCCTTCAACATTCCCGTCATCTACGTCTATGACGAGGTTGCTCGGTTGTACCAGCATAGCAAGCGAGCGGACGAAGAGTTCAGCGCACTGTCGCCTATTGCGAAGTATTGCGTCGGTCTAGCGCGGTATGCTCAGAGCCCCCTGAATGAGTACGCAGCACTGGGTCCCGATATCGCTTCCGTTTCATACTTGGAGGGTGTCCATCACCAGGTAAGTCCTAATAGTGGTGGTATCGTTAGATTATTCGCTGACATTCTGGTACAGATACCGACGGAGAGGTTACTGACAGCACTAGAACGGGTATTGGTTGACGTGACCAACAAGGTCGGGGTTGACATCAATCGTGCGGTGACCGACTCGTACTACCAATGTCTTCTTCCCTTCGTGTGCGGCTTGGGACCTCGTAAAGCGCAAGTTCTCGTCAAGAAGATTGCCAGTATTGTAAGTGTCTCTCGTACGGATTATACAATACAAACTAATCTATGCACAGGGTGGTACGCTGACGAACCGAGAGCAATTCATCAAGAACGGTCTTTTAACGACGAAGATCTTCTTGAACGCTGCTGGGTTCTTGCGGATCGTTCAAGCTACGGATTCAATGAAGCCTCCCAAGAGTCGCAGAGACGAAGACGCAGATATCCCCGACCCTCTGGACAATACACGTATCCATCCCGAGGACTATGAGTTGGCTCGAAAGATGGCCACTGACGCGTTGGAACTCGACGAGGAGGACGTCCACGACGAGCACCCGTCCTATGTCGTATCTCTGATCATGAACGATGAAGACAACGTGAAGAAACTCGACGAACTGAACCTGGACGACTTCGCAGTGAACATGTACGAGACAAGTCAGGACAAAAAACGACATACTCTCAATGTCATCCGTGCCGAGCTCCTGAAGCCATTCGGAGAGATGCGCAAGAACTTCGAGATGCCGAACGACTGGGATGTCCTCGCTATGCTCACCGGCGAGCACCAGAGCACCTTGCGTATAGGGAACATCGTCTCCGTCATCGTGCTCCGGGTCAGCGAAAGTTTCCTCCTGGTCAGACTCGATTCCGGTATAGAGGGCGTCATCAACGGACAGTACTTGTCGGATGAACCTATCGCCTCGGTAAGGAGCGCAATCAAGAAGGGTCAAGCACTCCAAGGTGTCATCATCGACGTCAAGCTGAGTCTCGATGACGACTCCTTCAGTGTTGAGTTGTCTTCGCGGCCTTCAGACGTAGGACAAGGCGACGGACAGTATCGACGTGTCAAGCATGACGACCATTGGAACGTGGCTCAATATGAACGAGATCTGGAGATGCAGGCGAGGAAAAAGCGTGCCGAAGTGGACAAGGCGCGGCGAGTTATCAAGCATCCCAATTTCCACAACTTTAATGCTGCCCAAGCGGAGGCCTTCCTGGACAAACAACAACGCGGAGATGTGGTCATTCGACCATCGTCCAAGGGTGCGAATCATATCGCCGTCACGTGGAAAGTAGACGACAAGCTGTATCAGCACATTGGTAAGTTCTCGTACCCGGCTTCTCTGAATGTTGATTCACATGTTTCCAGATGTCGTCGAGTCGGGCATGGATGCCACGGGCCAAGGAGTCGGCTCCAGGCTGATCGTCGATGGCACGCATCAATACTCCGATCTGGATGAGTTGATTGTGAATCACGTCCAAGCTATGGCTCGCAAGGTTGAAGAACTGATGGCCCACGAAAAGTTCAAAGCGGGATCGGAAGAGGATCTTCGTACGTTCGCTATTCAATATGAAATGCGTTGTATGCTCACTATTCTCTGCAGACCTATTCCTGAAGAACTTTGTTGCGGCTAACCCGGCGAAGAGTGCCTATGGATTCACTCTGAACAGGAAGCGTCCCGGGCATTTCAACCTCTGCTTCCTTGCCTCCAAAAACTCCACTGTGCAGACCTGGGTATGTACCATGCTTGTTTCATTGCTAACAACTTATTGACCACCTTGTTCAGCCCGTCCGCGTCACACCTGAAGCGTTCTATCTATTTGAAACGCCTGCTGCCGGCGTCCCAGAACTGTGTGACGCCTTCAAGGTCAGGCATCTGCACGAGTCCCAAAACCTCGCCGGTGCGGGCGGTCGCGGCGGCAAGACACCCTACGCCGGAGCTCGTACTCCCGCTCGGACACCAGCCCCTGGCCATGCCACCCCCGGTCATATGTCTGTACGACAAATCGGCCGTACCCCGAACCCGTACGGTCCCAGACCTGGCTTACCACCCGTCCCACCTCCTCCATCGGCCACGCAGTTTGGCGGTATGCCTCCACCGCAAACGCCTTATGCTGCTGGATATCAGACTCCCGGATACGGTGGTGCCCGACCGCCGCCACCTCCACCTCCGACGAATGGGGCTCCTCCGTCTGGTATGAACCCTCAGCGGGCGGCGATGATTTCGCAGTCTTCTGGGTGGGGAGGGCTTCCGAATGCGCCTGGGTGGTGAAATGATACCGACGCCGGTAAGATGGACGGGTTTTTTCTCTGTATCTATGTGATTCGGTTTTTGTATCTCTCTCCGTTAATTCGTTACTGGTACCGTATTATACATGCATGTATTTTATCTCGCATCCCTTTGCTCCTTATACATCACGTTCCTTACCATGGATGGCCGGCTCCTTGTGATTGGGGTGCACAAAGCATGCATGTGCAGAGTGACTCATGGACAGACAGACATCAATATTGCTTATTGGAGGCACAAGGACCTCTAGTAGCGTCGAATTGAGAGGCGTTCAGTATCTGATGACGTCATTTCCAAAAGAGATCTGAGCCCTCTCCGTCACGGACGGAGTCAGTGTCTCCGTTTCAATATCTTACGTCTGCGGAGGAGACTATTTCAACATAACGTCTTGAGTATGCATACCACAAATGCGCTAGAACGAGATATCCATCTATAGCAATATAAATCCAGGATATCCAGCAACTACTGATACAACACACAATGAGGGACTATAAGTACTACTTAGTGTTACAACCCAAAAAAAGAGGACCTGTTCTTCCGAGTGTCGGAGAGATGAGATGAGAAAACCCGCCATGGGTCAGATAGAATACATTGTACAAATATACATATATATATGAATCCATGAAGCCAGAGAGAAGAAGAAGAAGAAAAAAACGTTCGGAGGTACATTGTGATGTGATGTGATGTGATGTGATGCCATGCCATCTAGAGAAACACAAATGCAGTAAGAAAAAGTTCGAATGGCTTTTTTTGTGAGTGTTCAATGTCCCGTCGTCATCGTCGTCGTCGTATGAGGAGGCGACGAAGGCGGGGGCGGAGGAGTCGACGGAGGACTCCCTGGAGGTGTAGCACCACCACTACCACCACCATCACCACCACCATTGCCACCACTATCACCAGCAGTCGGCACCTTACTCAACACAAAAGGACCCTCGAGCGGGATAGTCCTAATATCAGGATGATACACTCTCCAAGAACCCACAAAGTTAGCCCCGCCGACGATGTATCCGCGAAAGATCCACATGTTTCGCCCGGGTTCGTGGGGGGAGTACCGGAGGAGGGCGACGAGGCCGTCCCATCTTCGGACGCGGCCGTAGTATCGCCAGTGGCCCCAGGCGGCGCCGTGGCGAGGGAGAGTCTGTGTGATTTGGATGAGCATGGGAATTTACAGGGGAAGGGAGAGGAGAGGGAGGATGAGGGAGAGGGAAAGGGAAAGGGGGACAGAGGAAGAGAGATGAGGAGGTAGGGAAGGGGGATGGTATACGTACCTCGCCTGTGATGATGATGTCGAGGATACCGTTACATGTGTTGTCGACGTAATCTGTCCAATCCGAATCGGCGTTGCTCACATTCTCATCCTCCTCCTCCTCTCCTTCATCCTCACTCTCACTACTATTCTGCAACTCTCCTTCCTCCTCCTCCTCTTCTCCTCCATCCTCCCCCTCTTCTTCTTCCGTCTCATCAATGCTGGACTCACATTCGACATCAGAACCAGAACCAGAACCAGAGCCCATTTCAGACCTAAGCAAATCATGTACATCCGCGTTCGGACCGAGAGCTTCGTTCGCTGCACGGTACGCTTCTGCAACGACGTGCCATTCGGTGAGGTGGCTATGTCTATGTCGCGGGTCCGGGTTCGGGTTCTCTTCTGCGTCCATGGGCTCATGTTCGTCGTTGTCTGAGGCGACAGCTGCCGACGGAGTGTCCTCTACGTCTACGTCTGCGTCCAGAGTCTCGTCGACTGTATCGGGGAAGAAAGGCCCGGGGTCTTCTCCTGCGCTGATGGATGCGTTCAGGCGCATCGCGTTGGCTTCGTCGATATTCATGAGTTGAGGAGTCTCCACCAATCTCTTCTCCCTCACTTCCTTTCTCATCACACTCTCACCAATCCTATCCTCCCCCTCCCCCTTCTCTTCCCCTTCTTCTTCTTCTTCTTCCTCCTCCTCCTCCACCCTCCGCTGTCTCCTCAACCTCGCACTCACCCTCCCCCTCACCGCCTCTTCCTCCACCTTCCTCCAATGCAAGCACTGCGTACACCTCTCCGGATCATGACTGTTCACCTTGCCCTCTTCATACGTCTCATACACCGCCGTTCGTCCCCAAACATCTCTCACCGTCACCTTTCTCGCCTTTTCCGAAAGTTGTTTGAGAGGCGGGAACCAAGCGTTCACGATCCCGTCGTCGTACCCTCTTATATTCCCACCGGTGTCGATGGGCTGTTCTGGGTTGATGCAGTGGTGTTCGCGGAGAGACATGAAGATGGGTTGCATGGTTAGGATTGGGTTCATGGAGGAGAATGTTGGGGGAAAGACGGTGGAGTTGACTAGGTTGAAGTAGCCGCCTATTTCTGGGACCTGGATGTTTTGTGGTGGGTAGTCGCGAGGATATACCTTTAACGGGAAAGAGCCTACTTACGATAGCGCGACCCTGCCAGAGACCGGTGAGAGTGCCATAGGTATAAACGACGCCTTTCAAGATGTGATCTTGCCAAGGATCCCAACAATAATTCAAACGATGCCAGTCATTATCAGACCGAGCACTCTTTGACGTCAGTCCTCTCCTCCAAACCCCATCATCCTCCAACAAGCCCTGCTCATGCGAGAGCTTTTCGCGCCAATCCCAATCGGCCGTTTGAGTGAGCTGAACGGTCCGATGTGCGTTCAATTCGCGATAATCCTCTACGGTCGGGTTGGGTTCGTTGATGTTGAGTCCCATGGCGATCGCAGCTGCTCTGTTGGGTGGACAATCATCCGGAGGGGACACCATCACCCTGTCCAAGCGGGAGAAATAGACGAGTTTGGCTGCAACGGTGATGAGGGGAGCTTGGACCCTCAACAACTGGTTGTAATGGATGATATTCTCCTCGAGCTGTCTTGGGTCTCGATAGAGCGGGTAGAAGCCGTGTGGGGTCATGAGGAGGTGAGGCATCCCCTTGTCGCGGTACGCTTCCGGGAAGGGGAATTCAAAGTGGTTGTCTGGGGCATGAAAGGCGGGGTAACGGAGTGCAGTGATGATGTAGGGACGAAGGAGACGGAGGATGTCAGCCTGCTCGTTCGGAGACTCTGCCGCGAGCGTCTCTGCAGCGCCAGAAGGGTTATTTGTTTCAAGTAGCCAAGTTGATGGAGAAGAATGAATATCGAGAATGGAACCAACTTGCGCCCACACTCACCTTGGTCTGTCGTGAACCAGAGCAACCAGAGCGCGAGCGCATTCGGCGTGGTTTCGCCAGGCCACATGTTGCTGGCCTCGCGTCCCTCCCATAGTCTGTTGCGGACAAAGGCATTGACAAAGTGCTTGGTGCGTGCCCACCGCAACTGGGCTTCGTTGTGCCCGTCGGACTCGCAGGCGATGAGGAAAGCCTGCCAGAGGACGGCGGGGACGCCATCGATGTAAATGTCGCCGGAGCGGATGGCGTGAAGGGCAAGGGTATAGGAACGCAGCTGGGAGGCGAGGCTGGAGGAGTACTGGGTGCGGGGGCCGATGCGACGAGAGGCGGCGCGGTGGTCAAACTTGAATCGAAAGATACGGGCGTAAAGGGGGCGGCAGTTGTCGAAGGAAAGCAGGCTGTAGACATACCGGCAGGTCTGGAGCAAGGGGAGGAGTTCAGAGGGAGGCCCGAGGGGCTTGGAGGCGACGAGTTCGAAAGCGATGGCCTCGAGCACGGTTGGGGGCAGGACGCGGAGGAAGCCCGCGTTGAGGGCGTTGATGGGCATGGGGGGGCAGAGCGCAGGAGGGGGGATAAGAGGATGATGAGATGCGGCACGGCCAAGGTGCGAGGCAGAGGCAGAGGCAGAGGCAGAGGCAGAGGCAGAGGCAGAGGCAGAGGCAGAGGCAGAGGGGGCTTTTGACATTGGGAGAGAGTTATCAGCCAGGCGGCGTCTCGAGCTGCAGACGCGGAGTAGCACAGAGAGCGGAGAGAAGGCGGAGTCCAGTAGTCGGTTATTCGAATTTGACTCGACTCTTTGCTCTCAACCACGATGGACCTCGTCGACAAACAGCAACAGCGGCCGCCTGCCATCACCAGCGACACCCAGGACGGGGCCGTCACCGTCTGGGCGTATGTCTCGACACTGATGTACGCCGCCGTCTGCACTGGTCCCTAGACACTCGCGCTCATCTCTCCTCGCCAGCCTGCTTGCCCTCGCCGTCCCCCTCGCCCTCGCCCCCCGCTTCCTCCTCTTCCTCGCAGGCGAAAGCAGGAACGACCTCACCGCCCTCGAGCACTTTCTCGCCTGGAACGGAGCCATCCTCCTCTTCGCCTTTGCCCTCGCCCTCCTCTTCAACGTAATCCCCCTCCTTCTCCTCGGATATCCATGTCGCTCATCTATAGCCCAGATTCCTTCCGATTCCGTCATCCCACACGCACAACACGCCCAGGGCCACCCGCTCCTCCTCCCTTTGACTCTCGCCTGCTCCCTAATAGCCTTTCTCTCTTACAACTCCTCCTCCCTGCCCTCCCTCGCCTTTCTGGTCTTTGTGGGCTCTGCCGTCATCGCTGCCTGGGGCTGGTGGACCGTAAGCTTGGGCTTCCTCCACTCTCGCATTCTCTCATCATCATCTCGCCATTCCAGATCCTCTTCTCTGGCTCTTCTTACCGCTCCAGAAAGACCGGAGCAGACAAGAGGACTTCCCGTTTCCTCTTTGGCAACAAGTCCGCCGCTTCCATTCAGAAGAAAGAATGGAAAAAGGATCAAGCGGCCAAGCAGGCATAGTCAATTTGTATCATAGAATCTAGTGTACACCGTTCCATTTCAGTCCACATGTTTAATCTCGTGCACAAACACAGTCCGGGTCGATTCCCCAAACCAGCCGCGATTGCTGCTCGCGCTCACAAGGAATCGCGCCGCCCGGTCCACCACTGCAACGAACCGTGAGGCTCGCGACCCTTCACAAACGGTGGGAGCACTCACGCATTTGGGAGATGATCCCGCCATGATGGCCAGGTATGATCTTGAACTGAACCCCGCTCTTCATCTTGCCATACGGGTCAGGCTCGTTGGCTTCAGCCACGTTCCATAATCGGATGTTATCCTGAGAAGCACTAAAAAAAAAGGTCAATTACGTTGCACTCATCATCGCGCATATAGCACTGACCATGCGAGATGTCGACCATCCGGGAAAGCGACGACACATGAGACCGAACCAGAGCTGACGGGATTCCTCAACGTCTTCAGGATACGCGGCGTCCCAAACGAAGCCATCCCCATCTGACGTACGTCGTAAATCTCAATCGTCCCGTTTCGTCTGCCGGCATAGATCTGACTTCCGTCGCCGGACCAGCATGCCTGAGAGAGAGAGATAACGACATCAGTTCCTCCTCTTTTTCTCTCTCTCATCCGAAATAGCATAAAGTTTATGATCGGGGAACTCTTGTTCATAACGACCATAACGAGAACACGAACGGAGACGCACCGATACACACCACGGCGGCGTCTTCTCGCTCAACCACAATCTGCCAACACCCCACCCAGGCG